>JABFAF010276832.1:0-45095 GCA_013677275.1 Gossypium schwendimanii
GTATTTTTCCAAATATGAACCCTAACATGAATTAATGGTAGAATAAGCTAAACCGAGCTACGATGACTCAAAAAACGTAAAAAAACATTAAAAACGGTGCTTGGATGCACTTACTATGAGCTTGAGAAAATGAAGAAACCCTAGCTATGGAGTCCCTTGATGTTTCGGCCCTTATGGAAGAAGATGAGCACATTTTTCCATCTTTTTTCCTTTTAATTCTTTTTATTACCAAATGACTAAAATACCCTTCATTAAAACTTTAGTTATTTTTATCTATGCATGCCCATTTTTTTCCATGAAGATCTAATGGTCTAATTACCATTTAAGGACCTCTACATATTATGCACTTCTATTAAATCCTTTATCATCTAAAGCTCATATTTACCGACTTTTGCAATTAAACCCTAATATGCAATTCAGACATGCAATCATTGAAATTTCTTATCGGTATTCTAACACATGCATCCAATCAATCGATAAATCATAAAAATTAATCACAATAAACTCTTCTATCTCAGATTCATGGTTTCAGAACCACTGTTCTATTTAGGTCGTATTTCAAGATGTTTTAGCCTTTTTGACTAAAGAAAGCACAAATCAATAAAAATGATTTAAGATGTTCACATGCATCTTCATGTGGTAGTCCAACATATTTCTCACAAGAATTCAACATTTGAAACAATACTGCCTTTAGTTCAAACTTTGCAGCTTGGATTGCTAGCCTAACAACTCCCGGTTGTAAGTTATCAAAGACAGGTACTACAGAGTCTCATATAGGCTCCGTTTGTTTTCCAGTAAAATGGTTTCTGGAAAATGATTTCTGGAAAATGATTTACTTTTCTGGAAATGATTTACTTTTCTGGTGTTTGGATGAATCTTTGTAAAATATTTTCTATTGTTTGGTAGATTTCCTAAAAATATTTTTTGAAAAAGTTGTTTTTATATATATTAATAAATTTATATATATTACTTAATACTCGATTCTTTTGGCAAAAGTAACATAATTTTATCCGAAATCGTGAGCTTATATAAACAACAATGTAATACAACATCGATATTGAAATATCCCTAACCAAGGAAACATGCTTCAACTCAAGTCCTCAAGTTATTTGCCAAAACTAAGCATAACTGAATCTAACACTCAAACCCGAGACTGAATAACATAGTGTAAAAGCACAAGGGAGTTTCACCAGTTTTTGGAAAATAAACACTATGTTGATAAGGTTTTAACATATATAGTAATTTAATAAACGAAATGGGTAAAAAGCTCATACTGTCAATGCCTAGTTGATTGACAGCTGCAACAAACTGTTGATGGAGCTCAACGGACCAAACAACCCTCGGCGTTAATTAAGAATTAATGATCAAAATTAAGAATTAAAGAAAACCAAGGAAGAAAATTATGATTGTACCATCATATGAACAATTTCTTAGCATTTTTCCAAGAATATGAGACATGTTGGATCATCATCAACAATAAGCACACGCAAACCAGCAGGAAACTGATCTAGAACTGGAACTACATCTCTTACTCTCCAAGTAGTAATTAAACTAGCAGTCGACATGGATCATTTTCCACCACTTGAATTGTTCATCCCTTGAAAAAAAAACCCCGATCAAAAATCCAGAAAAATGAGAAATTTTGGACTAAAGATTCTGGGCTTCTAATTTTTTTAAAAGCTTAAGACTTTGTCATTCAAAACAAGATCTCAATCATCCAAATTTCGCCCAAGAAGAAAAAAACAATAGAGAGAAAAAAGGAGGAGAGGCACACCTAAGAACAAATCACGATCATTCAAAACAATAGATAGAGAAAAGGAGAACAGAACCTGTTGATAAGAAGCACACCCAAGATAAGGAGGAGAGGCTAACATTGATGGACGGAGAGGAAATGAGAAGGACTACTCTGTGATGAAGGTGAAGGAATGGAAAATGTCTTACAGAAATAAATTCTGTAAGACATTTTACATAAAAAGGGGACATTTTCCCGTGTTTTTGAAAATGAATTCCTGAAAATGAATTCTGGAGGTCAAACAAACAAGGTAAAAGAAGGAAAATGTTTTCTAGAAAATCAACTACTGACAAACAAACAGACCCATAGTCCTATTTCGTATTTGAGCGTCTTGCACCAACGGTGGGTCACTAGCATTTTGGTGCTGCACTTGGGGTATGGAATTATTGTTTCTTGGTAAAGCCATATTCCTTTGTTCTTAGTCTCCTCTGAACAATTCTTTCAATTTCTAGATCAAAATCGACAATAAACTCTAAATTGCTTTGGTTCATTAAACACCTAAAATAAAACGTTAAAATAGTGACAAAAATAAAACAAGTTAGTGACATATAATAAAAAACAAAGTGAAAAATAAAAATAAATATCAAACAAACGCCATCCCCAGCAAAGACACCAAAACTTGATCGGTTGTTTAACGTCACAGCAATAATTTGCAAGCGTACACTATCGATGCAAGTATAGTAGATAGATATGAATCTGTCAAATATCGATCCCACGAGGATGGTTGTCTTCTGTCTACCAATGTCAGTGCAATAAATAGATACAAACGAGATAAATTGTGAGAGTAGTTGTTAAAAAATAACTTGAAAATAATAAGATAAAAAATGATAATGACAAACTCGGATCCCTAAAATGAATATTCAACAGAAAACTAAGTGCTCACGAGGTATAAAAGGATAGGTGATTGTCGATGAATTAAATTACAATGAATATCTTACCAAGCTTAACTTCTATATTTAATCTAAGACTTAAACATGCACATTAACCACACCTTCTAATGATGGCAATAGAGCACTATTAAGAACAAGTGGATTAAATTCCTCTAATCCTCAATCAACTTCCGTTGTCATGCTTGTTAGCTTGAACTATCCCTGCACTTTCTAGTGTCAGTGACCGCAATAAGACTTCCATGCTAAAAACATTCAAACCTAAAGATTAAACAATAGAAGCAAGATTTAATAAAATAACATTTAACCCAAAAATCATGAGTACTTCCGTACAAACATGAAATAGAAAGTAATCACCATCTTTTAGAAAATAAATATAAAAGAAACAAGTGGAGAATACTATTCCTAAACAATCTCAACTTGAATCTCTCCATTCCCCCTTGTGTTGCACTCAGGGCTCCTCATCAAGAGCTGATCTGTGTTCCTTTCATGTCAATTCACCCATAGGAGACTTAAGTCGTCATAGCCAAAAAGCTTCAAAAGATAGGTTGAAGAAGATAATACCCCCAAAAAGCTTTATTTTTTTTCCTTTTTACATGAATATTTATATTCATCCAAATAGCATAGATGTCCTTCCATTAGAATCATGTTGCCTCTGTATGTTCAAGTTGGTTATACTAGATTGGATAGCTCACATAATTTTTTTCTTATCTAGACAGCTGTCCAGTATGGTGACAATTCTAGGCGCAATCTGGAAATACTCATGCAACGACATCAGTACCAAAACATGACAAAATTAAGGATAAATAGGCTAAGATCCACTGAGTTATAAAATACAATTTACTAAACTAAAAATGCTAAAATATGTGCTAAAGATAACTAAATGGGGACAAATTAACCAATAAGTAAGGAGAGAACATATGTTCTTTCTAGCACTATCAATGTTCCCAAGCTTTAGACTTGATTGTGTAGACCAAAATGCCCCTACTTCGTATTTAGTTTCTATTATGGAGTAATTGTTGCGACACAACAGGACATGTGTCGCAACATAGCAATAAGTTTACTTCTCTTCAGCTCTGTTCAGTGGTATATCACGACACCATCAGTCTGTATCGCGACATGAAAGGTAGACTTGAGCTTTCTCCATTTTGTTCCCTATATTGCAACATTGAGTTTTGTGACATAGCGACCAATATTCATTTAATACACCTTCTACTAGTCTCCATCACACTCACAAAGTGCGTTATATCACCGTTGGGACTTATTCGGCCCGGAAGGTCAATAAAAGACTTAATTTGCACATTTTATTGAATGTAAATAAAACTAAGAAAACTTAACTAAAACAAAACAAAAATGATTGTATGCAAGCTCCTTAAATGCAAAATCTAGTTTAATCTGCTACACCAAATTGCGATAGATCATGACTCAGGGGCGAAGTCTCAAGGTCATTATTTTAGATATAGTTAGATAGACAAATTATTAAGTGGTCATTTTTTAAGGTTTACTTGTTGAAATGTTTGTATAATCAATTTAAGATTCAATAATGGTGTCGATTCATTTAAAATATAGAATTTACGTACCAGCAGTATCAATTATCTTATTTGTTTGTACATTTTCTTTATTGCAAATAATAAATTGAAAGTAATACTTAGAGGGTAATTTGAGTTGTGACATCCTGTAATCTGGACCTGATGATCAGGTCGGGTATGGGGTAATACAAAGAAGTTTAAATAGTACTCAATCGAAATCATAGTACAACATATCAATAATACTAAGATGCTGAGAAATAACATTAAAATATGATAACGAAATAAACAACCGAAAACACTCAATTTATGCAGGCAAAAGATTGACTCATTTCAGTGTTCATAATTAACTTTAGATTGAGGGTTCTAATTAATTAGTTAGTAATTAACCTAGTTATTACCTTTCAGCCTCTAACTAACTTAACTAGTCAGCAGAGGCTACTTATCTTTCAACCTCACAATCTAAACTAGGATAGGCTAAGGGGTGCTAGGTAAACTATTCTTTCCACCTCATTTACCTAGATAACTTCCTACAGTTTTTAATCTTAGATTTTAATCACGCATAACTCGATCCAACTAATTCTAAAATAAACTCTAACACTTTCATTAATTACTCCCAAATCTGCTAATTGATCTCTCGAGGATTTTAGTTTGTCATGTATCTAAATGCAAATATCCCTAATCCACTCTTAGACATTCAAAAAATAGTTAAAAGAAGAAAAAGAAAAAGAAACTTAGATCTATTATATTTTATGACATTATGAACCAGAAACCCTTCGTTATGATATTAAATATGAATTGGTTGATATTAGAAACAAATGAAACACGAATAATTACTAAGTTCAAATAAAAACTTAAACTAAATTGCAAGAAAATAAATTTTATAGTAAATTCTCAAATCTCAAACCCTAATCTGTGAATAGAACTTGAAAACCAAGGACAATTTGCCCTAAATCAGTCTTGAGCATTACTATATATAGGAGTTATGTTAGATGACTCAATTAGACCTAATACGATTGAGAAAACATGAATAGTTAAAATTGTGCAGATGAAAATACCCTTGGCAGCTTAATTGGGCTCGTTGCATGTCGCAATATCTTAAGGTCGGTATCACGATGTCACAAGGAAAATGGTCCCTCTATACATCCAGGTTTTTGTTGTCACAATATTGTAAGGTTGGTGTCACGACGTTGACAGTTGAAGGCTATTTTGGGTATTCTGGAGTGGATTTTGTGACATCCAAGTTGGGTGTTACAACATTGAAGGCAATCCACTAACTACTTGGCCTGAATTGATGTCCTACACACTTACTCCCCAATTTCCCTAGAAGGTCATAAAACACTCTAAAACACTGTTCCTTTTATTAATTGTAACTAAAGACATACTAAAATGGAAAATGAACTAAAATAATACAAAATTTCTTAGAATAAAGCTCTTTAAGTGTTAAATAGAACCTAATTCGCCACAACGAATTGTGGCAGATCAAACTTCCCCACACTTAACTTTTTACTTGTGCTCAAGAAAGCTAAACATACACATGCAAAATAAGAGAAAGAAAAGACAAATAAAAATGGCCCTTGATCATGTTTCTTAAAAGCAATTAATTTGAAACATAGTTAAAAACAATTTCAACATGATATATAAATGACTAACAATCCTTAATAGGTTAGTCATTAAATTACAAAGTAAACAAGTACAAAGATCATTGAGTATATTACTCCATCAAAATACTTACACAAGTATCACATTTATGTGTGATGAATATTGGTAATCATAATCTCACATACTTAGTCTTATTTTCATCCATGAATAGAGTTGCCTAAGTCACATAAGACTTTTCGGCTTGTAACATTTTGTGGATTAAGGATGGTTTTACATTAAAAAAAAGGCACTAAAAAATTATTTTATTATTATTTTATGGTCTACTGCATGATAGCAATACTGTATAAAAATGTCGTTCAGAAATTTTACCATTTGCATTCTCAATTTGATAAAAAGGATAAAATCGCGTAAAGTGCAAAAGTTGTGTTCTATAAGCTAAAGGTATTAAATAGCTATAGAACATTAAAGTGGAAATCCTTATATGGCAATTAACACATTAAAGTTGTTAGTGGATGAGCATGGTTTGTTATTATTTAAATTTTGATTAGTTTTTAAGGTTAATTTAGTAAATAGGTAATAAATGATAAATTAAAACAAAACAAATATATCATCATTTTCTATCATCTTCTTCCACCAATTTTTTCATAAGGAAAGACGCTATTTTTGTTGAGAAACATTCAGCCAAACTTATATTTCCCAATTAGGTATGATTTTTGTCTCGTTTTTAATAATTTCTACGTTTCTGCAATCGTTGTAGCTTAATCTAGCTAGCCCAGGGACTAATTTGTAAAATTGTTAAAGTATTAGGGTTTTTTCATTGATGAACATGCATTAGTTTTAAAGTTTGATGATATAAAATGAATGGTTGTTCTTAGATAAACAACTTTTGTAAAGAAATTTTTAGTGAAATTGTCAAATAAGGACTAAATTGAAAAATAGAAAATATTATGTGGTGAAATTGTTAAATAAATGAAATATAGGGTTTGCTAGGGACTAGGTTCATATTTGGCTATGATGGGTCATGGTGGAATTTAGTAAATTTCTATTTTTTATGAGAATTCGTATGTTTTGACTATTTTAGAAGTATATGGGCAAAATGGTAATTTTGCGGAAAATGTGTGTTAGACTAAATTTAATATGAATTATATTGAATAGAGTTAAATTCATTCGTATAGATCCTGCCAGACCTCGTATAGAGTTAAACTGAGGCAAAGAGAATCTCGGATTAGTCGCCTCTATATCTACGTACACTCTTCAAGGTAAGTCCATGTAATAAAATTATACATTTATATGTTTTAAATTGAATTATATGTTTGTGAATTGTGTAATCATCATATATGAACATTGATCGCATATCCGATGATGTACAATGATTATCGAGCCCCGTTTGAACCTTAGGAATTCATAGGATTCGAATGACATGTCATTAGGGTTTCAAATTGTGGTGCCATTGAGGGCATATTGGGTAGGCACCTAGGTTAATTGTAAATTGGTATGTTTTAACTCTTTTAGACACATTTTGGATAGGTTTGGTTGATGGTTATTGTATTGCTTGGATACCAAGCATTTTATTGTGAGTTAGCTAGATTTTGAAGAAAATTTTGGGCACACACAGGCTACCACATAGTTGTGTGACATGACTGTGTGATTCTTTAATTTTTGTGCAGGTTTTTCTGACATGTCCATAGGTTGTTACAAGACTTGGCAACACGGTCGTGTGACCCGATTTTAAATCACTCATAGTCTATGACACGATCGTGTGACCCTATTTTTGAATTTTACACACTTTGACCACACAACCATGTCCCTGAGCCACACATCCTGGGCTTTTTCACACGACTTGGCCACACAGTCGTGTGACCCCTGTTTACACTTTTTACTCAACAATTTGTAATAGTATCATTTTTACCCAGAATTGTTGCCATTTATTTTAAATATTTTGTAAGCTCGAATTTGGTCCTGATTTGATTGAGTAGCTTGGAAATGATTGAATGTGAATTTTTTTTTTGTGTTTGATTAAAATATGAATAATGTTAAAGTTTTGCAAATGTAATACCTTATAGCTCGGATCGGTGACTAGACTGGGTATGGGGTGTTACAGAAAGCCTTTGTGGATATCTCTGTTAAAAGGAAGCCTTTTTGGCTATTTCAGTTAAAAGAATGACTTTGTTGCTATCTTAGTTAAAAGGACGCCTTTGTGGCTATCTTAGTTAAATGAATGCCTTGTGGAAAACTTTGTTAAAAGGGTGCTTTTATGGTAAGCCTCTGAAAGGAAAACCTTTGTGGCTGTCTTTGGAAAAGAACGCCTTCATGGAAAAATTTGAAGAACGACTCTTATAATGACCATCTGAAGACAACGTCTTTAGGCGAACATCGAATGAATGGTGAAATCCATATAGTTATAAAAGATTAGGCTAGTGTGCGCCAGAATATGTGGCGAGGCAAAGTTATGTGTTGAAAGTATGTATAAAGAGTGCACTAGAGTAAGAAAGATCTAGGCGAATTATGAGTTAAATATCGGGCATAGTCTACCCCACCTAAAAAAGTTAATAAGACTAGCAAGTATGGAAAAAGCTACTAAGTGTGATAATAAGGTAAGATTTAAGAAAGGATATAGAAAGTAAACAAATGTTAACTATAGTACGCTCAAGAGAGGGTAAAATGGTTCTGAAGGAAGAAAGATGATAACCTCAGTATTGTGTCCTCCAAGAAAGAAGAAAGGTCAAGAAATACCCCAAGTATGTGAGAAATAACATATGTAATGTAGAATGAATGATAAAAGGTATTCTATGGGTTAGCTCACTAAGTTCTTACAAACTTATAAAGGTTCTTTCTTTTTTCAAGTCTGTAAAGGAATATGCGCCGAGTGAAGAGGCCTGGGCTACGCTAAGGGAGTAACGCATTGGGCTATTATACATACAGAGGAAGCCAAATGGTGTCTACAAGACTGCATTGAAGTTCATTAAGTAGTATCCCAAAGTATATCCAGTAAACTAAAAGATACAGTAGGAAAGTCTAAAATTTACTATGTCAAAATAGTAACCATACATTTTATTTTTACAAGAAACTTTGTAGTAGCCATAGATAGTAGTTTGTACATAGGTGAAATGTGAAATGTAAATTTAACCATACAATGTAACATAATTTGAGATTTTGTTACACTCATAGAGACATTAATAACAATGAATAAGTAAGAAAGATTTTAAGTTATATCTGTAAGAAGGACATAACAATTGATTTTTGAATCCGGTAGGCTGTGTTAGGTTGAGGGCATTACACGAACCCTGATAATCTTTGTGTGAACTTTGAAGTCTTTCTTGTTTGTTAACGTGTGAACTCTACCTTTTTACATAGACTTTATATGCTTACATGTTTTATATTTCATGCATATTATTATGACATTCCATTGCAATTATGATAACTGAACACATTTTTATGTTGTAAATACGTAGCGTGTTACAGGTTAGGTTGGGAGTTAACGGGGAGTCACTTTGGTGGCTAGTGCAGCACGTCAGATTCAGGTCTAACCAACTTTGTCGAGTCTAGGGTATTACATTGGTTGGTATCAAAGCTAGCCAGGTTCATCAAGCTGATTATCGAACAAGTAATTTCACTAGAATGGCGAAGCTGTTCACCAGATTTGGCAAAGTAGGCTCTCCAGAGTTAATAAGGTAAGATCGCTGAGTTGTGAATGAATTTGAAGTGCAATTTATGTCTGATTATTTCTTTGGGATAGGACTCGGAACAACATTACCTTGGTTCAGTTGTATCCTTCACAGGTTTATGCTTTGAATCATCTCTCTACCATTCGCCATTCTAGTAAGTAGTGTTGTTTCGGCGAACTATGGTCAAAAGTATGTCTGTTAATTGTGAACTGGGTTCAAAAGTTTGTCTAACAAGTTTGAGATGCCCAATTGTTTGTGTTTAATGTCTTATCTAATCTAGTATCTCGTGTACACTTAACATTAGTGACAATGCCTCCTTGAAGAGTTAATATGAATCGTGTGATCAAAGCTGCCAATCCCTCTGAAGATGACATGACTTTGGCAACACATGAGCGACCTCGCAGGGCAAATGTTTTGGAAGATGGCATGGAACCACTAGTCCAAATTATGAAATCGGCTTTCTAATGACCTACTAGTGCCAACACTACTCCTTCTAGCAGAGGATTGCCATTGGTTGTGAAGTGTTTAGTTGTGTTAGAAGGTCTGATCCTACAAAGGCAGAGTATTGACTAGAACGTGTTGAGAAAATCCTTGAGCAAATGGCATGTACTAATAAAGAGAAGTTGGGATGCATTGTTTCCTTACTCATCGACAAAGCCCATTGCTGGTGGAACAATGTGAAGTAAGGGACTGTTACAAACTGTTTAATGTGGGATTTCTTCTTCAAAACCTTAAAACGAAATTCATGGGTGAACAGTATATGGAAGCTCGAAAGAAAGAGTTTATCAATCTAGTGCAAGGCGAGCTATTTGTGGCTGAGTATGAGGTAGAGTTCGTGCAACCGATTCAATACACAATTGAGATGGTATCATAAGAAAAAGGATCACTGTCAAAGGTTTTGTTTTGGGTTGCATCGCGACATACAACTCTATCTAGTAACTCACGATACAATGAGCTTTGATGAGTTGGTTGATAAGGCAAAAGCTATCGAAGAGATCAAGGCTCCACTAACTGAAGTTGGAGCTGGTAAGCAAGTGTCTAGGTGAGAATTCAAGAGGGATCATGACTCACAAAAATTCAATAGAAATATTAAGTGAAGCTTTAGAATAGATCACTCGTAACAACAGAACAACACTTAGGACTGGAAAAAGAGTTTGCATAAGTATACGAGCTAGCCATTTTGTGAAAAATGTGGGAAAGACATCATGATGAATGTCGTAAAAGGACTAGAGAATTCTTTAAGTTTGGATCTATTGACCATCTGTTAAAACATTGCCTAGAACAAAAAGAGAGATTACATGTACAAAATACAACCCCCACCCATGTGCGAGCTAGTGCTCGTGGATAAGGACGAAGAAGAGGCAGCGATACAAAGCAAGATGGGCAGTGAACTTTAGCACACACCGTTGCTACCCAAGATGAGTCAGGAGGCCTCCAATGAGTCTATGTTGTAATGGGACCATAAGAAAAAGGTTCGACCGACGTTATCACATGTACCTTTACTCTGCGAACTATTCTGTTGTTTTCCTTTATTGACTCCTGTTTCATGTACTCGTATGTTTTGAGTGAAGTAGCCTGTGAGTTGGGAATTCCAATAGAAATCATAGATAATGGCATGAGTATCAGTAGTTCATTTAGGGATAGTATATTTGTCAATAGAGTGTACCATAGGTATCCGTTAGTGATCCAAGGGCAAGTTTTCTATGCAAAGTTGATGGAGTTGTAATTTTATGAGTTTGACGTTCTCTTGGGGATGGATTTGTTGATTGAGCATAAAGATAATATCGTTTTCGAACTAAAAAGAGTCACTTTAAGAAGCAATGAAGACAAGGAAACTGTTCTGGTTGGTAAGCAAGTTCAATTTATGTCTAATATGGTGTCAGCAATAAATGTTGAAAAGATGTTGGGTAAGGGATACAAAACCAATCTTGAATTTGTGATGGGTTCACAGTATAATTCAATAGGGGTTCACTATATATGTACTGTGAAGGACTTTCCAAACGTGTTTCCTGACAAGCTACTCGGTTTGCCACCAGATCGTGAAATGGAGTTCGCCATTGAGTTGTACCCTGGTAGTTCCCAGTGTCCATTACATCATATCACATGCCACCAAAGGAGCTTAAGGAACTAAAGGTTCAACTTCAAGAGTTACTTGACAGAGGTTTCATTAGACCAAGAATATTGCTATGAGGATCACCAGTTCTATTCGTAAACAAAAAGGATTAAAGATTAAGAATGTGAATTGACTACAAGTAGTTGAATAAATTGACTGTAAAGAACAAGTACCCTTTGCCATGATTTAATAATTTCTTTGACCAATTGCGAGGTGCTATGATATTTGCAAAGATAGATCTGTGATCTGGTTACTACCAACTCAAAGTGAAGGAGCCAGATGTGTTAAAGATAACATTTAGAACATGGTATAGACACTATGAGTTTCTAGTTATGCCATTTGGGTTGACAAATGCCCCTACTGCATTTATGAACTTGATGAATCGAGTGTTCCATGAATATTTGGATCGATGCGTGGTGGTCTTCATACATGATATTTTGGTGTATTCACGAACTGAGAATGAACATGATGCTCATATGCGAGCTGTGTTGTAAATTCTACGAGAGAAATAAATGTTCGCAAAGTTTGGCAAGTGTGAATTTTTGCTCAAGGAAGTTACAGTTTTGGGGCACATGGTCTGAGTAGAAGGGGTTCGCGTAAACATAAAGAAGATCAAAGCCATTGTAGAATGGAGATCTCCTCAGAGTGTTATTGAAATACGAAGCTTTTTTGGGCTCGCAAGGTACTATCATATGTTTGTTGAGGGGTTTGCCATTGCAATAACACCCTTAACAAAGTTAGTCCATAAAAACGAAAAGTTCACATAGACTGAATAAAGGCAACAGAGCTTCAAAAAGTTAAGGTAATACTCACCAGAACCAAGAAAGTATTTTATGCTCTATAGTGATTCCTCGAACACAGGGCTAGGATGCATGCTAATGTAGGAAGGGAAGGTGGTAGCTTATGCTTCCAAGCAATTGAAGATCCATGTGTGAAACTATCCAACCCACAATTTGGAGTTAGTAGTAGTGGTGTTCGATCTTAAAATTTGGTGACACTACTTGTACAACAGGTGATGTACTATTTACACAGACCATATGAGCCTCAAGTATTTGCACACTTAGAAAGAACTAAACTCGTGATAGAGAAGGTGGATAAAGTTGCTGAAGGACTACAGTTGTGCGATAGAGTATCACCCTAACAAGGCGAACGTTGTAGTTAATGCAGTAAGTAGGAAGTCAGTATATGAGCTGCAAACTCTATTCCAATAGCTAAGTATAATGACTGATGGAGGACTAATCGTAGAATTGCAAGTAAGGCCAACCTTATCGCAACAAAATAAAGAGAAACAACCCACATATGAAGAGTTGACGAAGAGGGTTCGCTAAGTGCAACAAGGAGTGCGAGGGGACTTCACACTAAATGATGAAGGAGTACACTATTTTCGTGAAAGACTTTGTATGCCAAAAGATAAGGAGCTTCAACATGTTATTCTCAATGAGGCTCACAATAGTCCTTGTGCAATGCAGCCTGAAAGTAATAAGATGTATCGTGACCTCTGTAAACTGTATTGGTGGCCTGGTTTGGAGTGAGTTATTATAGACTTTGTGGCTAAATGTTTAATTTGTCAAAGTTGAAAGAAGAGCATCATTATCCTTTAGGATTTCTTCAACCACTCAAGATTCTAGAATGGAATTGGGAAAGAATCATCATGGATTTTGTGTTAGGTTTTCCATTAACTTTGACAAAGAAATATGTTATTTGGGTGATTGTGGATCGCCTTACCAAGAGTGCACATTTCTTAGTTGTTCGCACAAGTTATACATTGCAAAGCCTTAAATAGATATACATTGGTGAGATAGTAAAACTTCACAACGTACCAGTTTCTAATATTTCTGATCTAGATCCTTCATTCACTTCAAGATTTTGGAAGAGTTTGCAAGAAGCTTTGGAATCGAAGCTTAATTTTAGCAATGAATGTCATTCACAACAATATGGCCAATCTAAGCGAGTGATACAGCTACTAGAAGATATGTTGCGAAATTGTATGCTAGAGTTCGTAAAAAGCTAGGAAGCTAACAATAGTTTTCAAGCAACTATTTAGATGGAACCCTTCGAACATCATATGGAAGGAAGTGTCAAAAACCTTTGTGTTGGACTGAGTTTGATGAGAAGCAAGTGGGTGGATATGAGTTGGTCCGTGAGACAGAGGACAAAGTGAAGCTGATATGTGAAAGGCTGAAGGCTAGGTCAGATAAAAAAACATCTTATGCTGATTTCAAATAGAGAGATGTTGAGTAGCAAGTGGGTGAACAAGTGTTTCTTAAGGTTTCGCCATGGAAGAAAGTCCTAAGGTTTGGGCACAAAGGAAAATTAAGTCCAAGGTTCATTGGTCTTTATGAAGTGGTTGAAAAGATCGATCTAATAGCTTATCAACTTAAGTTACCCCGCAAACTTAATTGAATTCATGATGTGTTCCATGTGTCAATATTAAGGAAGTATCACAGACCTATCCTATATAGTTTCAGCAGATGAAATTGAGGTGTGACCTAATCTAAAATATGATGAGGAACAAGTGAAGATTGTGGATCGCGAAAAGAAAGTTTTGCGAAACAAAAAGATTCCTTTAGCAAGGCATTGTGGTGAAACCACAAGACTAGCGAAGCTGTATGGGAAACAGAAGAAGCAATGAGACATCAATACCTATAACTATTTAGAAATCAACATTTCGAGGATGAAATGCCTTAAGTAGGGCAGAGCTGTACATCCCGAGATAGGGTCTGAAAGTTTTAACTTTGCTAGTAAGAGGGTTCACCAGTGGTACGGTGAACTAGTATCTTCCAAAATACGTTGAACAAAGTTTGTTAGCAAGATCGACGAGCAGTGTGAACCTAAGGACATGGTAAGGAGGGTTCGCCAATTGGTTTGGCGAATTGGGGTTCACTAGTATAAGTCAAGTTACACTTGAATCAAGAAATTGACTTGTTTTCCAATTTGGAAAATTATCCATGTGCATAACCTTTTCCTAAGTCAAGTAGGGTATATTGAGAGTACTAAAACACTCAGTGCCTATAAATTAAGACATTCTCATAAAGAGTTCTCTCATTGATTATTCATTTTGTCAAGTCTCTGTACTGAACTAAAGTTCTTAAAAACCAAGATAAGTCTCTGTCTTGCTAGGGTTAATTGTTTAGGAACTAGGTTCGCTCATTTTTTTGAATTTTTTTTGTCCTTTGTTAAGTTTCTATGTTTATACATGTTACAAACTAGCTGGACCATCTACCAATGTGGCCAAAGAAACAACAAAAATTTGTTTAATTCTTAGCCAATTAGTGAGTGTTCAGGGATGGCCATTGTGTACGAACCTATGTGTTTTTCAGATGTTTAAGGTTTTTAAAACTAAGTTCCAAGGGTAAGCTTTTTCTATAAACTTTTTTGCTCAAGTTATGTTTTAAAGATATGTTTCATGTGTGCTTCCAGATGAGCTTATGTGTTAAATGTTTTAAGATATGTTTTAGAAACATGATTTTATAAACTGTGTTTGTGAGCTTCTATACGAGCTCTATCTGATAAATATTTTATGTGAGTTCTTTATGTGAGCCTTGTGTTGGATATATTAGTATACCAAAGGATTATGAGTACTGACCTACAGGTTCTATAATTCAGGCATTGAGGCATTGGGACATGCGGAGAGAGGAGGGAATGTTGAGCTATTCTCCGTTGAAAGGGATATATTGGAGTGTAGGAGAGTGTTTAGCTTTATGCTACATTCATGGGACATGTTAAGGACTCTTTGAGTCACAAGTGAGGCACTATAAGGAGATTCTCTTATCCAACAGTAAGATATGATAAACATAAGAACATGTTATATGTTCAGTATAAGAACAAGAACAAGCACAAAGACATGTCAAGTACATGAATACGTTTTATGTTTTCTTAAAAAAACAAGCCAAGTTTTTAAGTTTGATTTTCAACAAGTACATGTGAAACTATTTTAGAAACTTACATTTTTTTCTGACAAGCAGGTAATTGGGAATGGGTCTCGTACCTTCATAGTGAGCCAAGCTCGCGATATGGTTTTCAGACTAAGATTTACTTTATCTTTGTATTTTATGAATACTATGATGTTTCTGTATATTACTCAGTTCTTAATGAACTCACCCACTCCTCTCTTACTTCGTAAGTAAGTAGTTCATGAAAGGAAGTGGCGAGGTGATTCATCTATGCAAGGCTAAGCAGGATAGGTACTGCAAAACCTTGGTGAAAGGCTATGTGGTTAATTGCTTGGGTTTAAAACTATTAATTAAATGACTTCGCCATTGTAACACCCCTAACCCGTTTCCATCACTGAAACAGGGTTACAACCCTATTTGAGTTCAAGAAATTCCTTACTTTTCTGATCCATAAATCTCTGAGTAATGTATTTCTTTCGAAACTCGATTTGGAAGAATTCCTAGGTGATCCGCTCTCTCGGTACTACAAAAATCAACATGTCCAACAACGGTAAGCCAAATCTTTCAATAACGATACCGCACATTTGACACACTCGGCCAGTGAACAAGACAATACATCGAAAACCCTGATTGTAGTCTCTAACCAAAATTCTGCTCTCACGGGATCATCTTCAACAGTAGCTCTGAATTCCTCAGCCCTATACTTATGGATCATATCAACAGGTGGCTTACTAGCACGTAATGGTTCCATACCTTGAACAATAATAGGGATCGATTGAGGAACAAAAGGGGGTGGAGGTTGTTGAGCAGTCGAGTTCGTCTGCACGAACTCAGTGAACCATTCACTCATCATTTGGAAGAAGGCTTCCTTAGCCTCTCCTCCCTGATCTTGAGCTAGGGCCTTGTACCACTCGATGCTACTCCGTGAATGGAGGCTTCAGCGTTGCTTTCTACTTCATCAAAGTCAGCTCAATTAGATGTCATTGCTATCAAAAAAAATGTTTTAAAACGGTCAGGAGATATCACACTATCACAGATTCTATAATGGCATGTATAGTTAGACTCATATACGCTACGTTCAGTCTGAGAATTGACTAAACATGGCTCTCATACCAATAAATGTAACACCTCTAACCCGTATCCTTCGTCAGAATAGGGTTACCGAGTATTACTGGAGTTTTCAAATCAAACGAACATAGATTTCAAACATTTCAAATCATATCAATAATCATAGTAAAACTGAGCCAAACATACATATTGTCCCTTAAACGAGCCCTCGAGGCCTTAATAACACGTCAGCAACAAGTCGGGACTAAAATGAAAACTAAAAGATTTTTTAGAAATTAGTGAAAATTTTCAACATTGCAGGGATCACCTAGCCGAATCCTAGCCCGTGTCCGTGCCTGTGTAACTCACTGAGTTGTGTCACATATCCAAGCCACATGCCCATGTGCCAGGCCGTGTAACAGCCTAACTTGCAACCTTTTGAAAGCTACAGGGGATAAACGACCATATCGTCTGGCCATGTATCACACACGGCTAAGACACACTCCCGTATCTCCACCCGTGTGGACAAAAAATAGGCTATTTTCAAGCCATTTTTCTAACCCAAACTAGCATGTTCCTACAAGCATATTTGCACACAATTACAAGCCATAACAAGGCACCAAAATCATGCATATTCTAGCTTCACACATATGGTATACTCACATACAGCTAATATGCCTTTAGGCTCCTCAAATGACAGCATGAAAACATGTATAATCATGTACTCTATTTGAGCAAAATACTCAACTAACCTTTAGGCATATTTGTATCAATACATACCATTGAATTTACTAACTAAAAACTTACCAAATGGTGTCAAATATACCATTCAACAAATAACATCAACAACCATATAAGCTATTCAAACAAAGTACAAATTCTCAACATTTCCAACAAATTACAAGCCATATATAATATGCATATTTAAACATAATTCAAGCATATCAAGCCAAACATCATTTATATTAAGGCTATCATTTACATGCCAAAACTAAGTTCATTTTATCACCAAAATGCCATAACATAAGCCAAACCAATTCGCTATTTCAACAACCAAAACACATAGGCCGACATTAGTCAAAATACCTATACATGCCATTGAAACAAAAATTAAACAACCGAAAGTACCAAAAGAGCCGATGGATAGTGTGATATAGCTTCAAAAAACTTCCAGCCCAAACGAGCTTTGAATACACAATAAAACATGAAAACTGACACAGAGTAAGCATTTAAGCTTAGTAAGTTCATATAACTTAAAACATAACTTACCATTTAATTGCAAAATAGGTAAGATAAACATAGCATATCCCAACATAATTTTGCCAAATGCCTAAGCACATATACACCAACCATGTTATCAATGTAAATACATATACAAACCAATAATCATGGATTTGCAGAACAATTGATTAAGTCTCATATACATGTATCATCCAATTCAACTTTCCATATACCATGTAACAACATTTCCATATAATTCATATGTATCCCTATAATAGTCTGTAATTAACCCTTACCATTTAATATCAGAATAATTCCCGTTGAACCATTTAGAATACTATTGGATACCCGAGATACCTCACACATAGTGTGCTAAATCATATAACTGTAATCCATCAAATCTTGTACATGTATGCTCACTCGAGGTATAAAAAAGGGCCAGCTCACACGAGCTATGGTTTGGAACATAGCTACACGATGCTACTCACACGAGCTGTGGAGTATCCACAACACATGTTGGACCTCAGCCGTCGGTAGGACATTCAAGACTAGCACCCAAATAATGTAAATCCTAATGACATGTCATTTGTATTCTATGAATTCCTAAGGTTAAAATAGGGCTCGATAATCATCGTATGTCATTGGATATGTATTCGGTATATATGTATGACATTTCACAACACATGTATAATTCAATTAAAAACATATATACTCGATTTAATTACATGAAATTACCTCGATGAGTATATGCAGATATGAAGGCGATTAATCCAAGACATTCTCTTTGCCCCGATCTAAAGCTATATGAGGTCTGTTTTGATCTATACGGATAAATTTAGCTCTATTTAATATATATTTCATTCAATTTGATTCAAAATCATATTTTTCTAAAATTACCATTTCACCTCTATACTTTTAATTTCTTGTAATTTAGTCCCTAGCTCATAAAAAAAAAAGAAATTCATTAAATTTCACCACAACCCGCTATGGCCGAATATCAACTAGGTCCCTAGCAAGCCTTATATTTCATTTATTTCACAATTTCACCATGTATGATTTTCTATTTTTCAATTTAATCCTTATTTGACAATTTTACCAAAAAATCACTTAACAAAAGTTGTTTTTCTAGCGACAACTATCCATGTTCTATCATCAAACATCAAAACTCATGTATATTCATTAATGGTAAAACCCTAATAGTTTAACAGTTTCACAAATTAGTCCCCGAGCTAGCTAGATTAAGCTACAACAATCCCAAAAACATAGAAATCATTAAAAATGGAACAAAAATCACATACCAGTAAAGAAAACAAGAATGGCCGAACCCTAGCTCAACAATGGCTTCTTTTCTCTCTAATTTTCAGTTGAAGACAATGTTTAACTTATGATTTAATGACCAAATTACATAATTAACCTTTTAAAACATTATTAATTTCACAAAATGTCAGGCCATCACATTCCACTATCTTCATTAGTGGTCTAATTAAAATATAAGGACTCAAACTTTAAAGCTCTATAGCTATTTAATACCTTTAGCTATTAGAACTCAACTTTTGCACTTTACACAATTTAGTCTTTTTTATCGAATTGAGCATGTAAATGGTAAAATTTCTTAACGAAATTTTTATACAATACTACTATCATGCAGTAGGCAATAAAATAATAAGAAAATAATATTTTTGACTTTGAATTTGTGGTCCTAAAGCCACTATTTTGATTTCACTGAAAACGAGCTATTACAACTCTCCCCCTAAAGGAATTTTCGTTCCTGAAAATCTTACCAGAAAAGAGGTTCGGATATTGCTTTCTCATAGCTTCCTCAGGTTCCTAGGTGGCTTCTTCTATTTCGTGTCGTTGCCAGAGAACTTTTACTACTGCTATGTTTTTATTCCTTAACTCTTTCACCGCTCGTGCCAGAATTCTTATTGATTCTTCATTGTACAATATATTAGGTTGAATCTCAACATCCATCAGGGAGATAACATGTGAAGGGTCAGATCGGTACCGTCGTAACATAGACACGTGAAAGACATCATGAATCTTTTCTAATTTTGATAGTAAAGCTAATCGATACGCAATAGGTCTGACTCTTTCAGTAATCTAATTATGGTACGATAAATCGCGGACTTAATTTTCCTTTATGACCGAACCAAAGAAATTTCTTCCAGGGAGATACTTTCAAGAATACTCTATCGTCGACTTGAAATTTTATGTCTATACGTTTATGATCCGCACATGATTTCTGACGATCTGAAGCTGATTTTAAATTGTCTCGGATCACTTTTACTTTTTCTTCAGTCTCACAAATCAAATCAACCCTATCTTTTTCTCACTGAGCTTGGTCCAGTATAACGAAGTTCAACATTTACGACCATACAAAGCCTCATATTGTGTCATCTTTATGCTCGACTGAAAACTGTTGTTATACACAAATTCAACCAAAGATAAATATTTCTCCTAGTTGCTTTCAAACTCTAATACACAACAACGAAGCATATCTTCAAGATTCTGAATCACTCGCTCGGACTGACTAACAGTTTGAGAATGAAATACGGTGCTAAATTGCAATCCTGTACCTAGAGCTTTCTGTACCTTTTTCTAGAATCGTGATGTAAGCCGCAGATCTCTATCCGAGATGATAGAAATTGGCGCCCCGTGTAATATAACAATCTCAGAAACATATAATTCAACTAATCTCTCAAGAGAGAAATCTGTACGTATCAGAATAAAAAGTACTGACTTCGTCAAACGATCAACGATAACTCAAATGGCATCTTTCTTTCTCGGAGATAGGGATAAACCCAATACGAAATCCATAATAACTCGATCCTATTTCCACTCAAGTATCAGCACTAGTTGTAATAATCTAAAAGGTACCTGATGTTCAGCTTTAACTTGCTGACATACTAAACATTTAGATATAAACTCAAAAATCTCACATTTCAATCTTAGCCACGAATACATCTGTTTCAAATCACTGTACATTTTATTACTTCCCAGATGAATAGATAAGGTACCAGTATGAGCTTCATGCAAGATTTTCTAAATGAGCTTTGTATTTTTCAGTACACAAATTCTACCTCTAAACAATAAACATTCATCAGGTCAAAACTAAAATTCTGAATCAGAAATTGACTCACACTGTGCCCACTTTGCTAACAACTTGCCATCGCATTTTTGAGTTTCACAGATCTACTGTAAAAACATCGGTCTAGCTCTTAAATTGGCTCATATCGAGCCATCATTAGATAATATTAGCCGTGTATTCATCGTTCGTAGAGAAAATAAAGACTTTCTAGTCAAGGCATCAGCAACCACATTTGCTTTTCCTGGATGATAATCAATGATCAACTCATAATCTTTTAACAGTTTGAGCCATCTGTACTGTCTCAGATTCAAATCTTTCTACGATATTAGATACTTCAAAACTCTTATGATCATTAAATAAATGATATTTTTCACCGAACAAATGGTGTCACTAAATTTTCAACGCAAACTCAATAGCTGCCAACTCTAAATCAAGCATCGGATAATTCCTTTCGTGCGGCTTTAACTGTCTAGAAGCATAAGCTATCACTTTGCCTTCCTGCATCAAAACATAGCCTAAACCATTTAAAGATGCATCACTGAAAATCACAAACTCTTTACCCGATTCTGGCTGAACCAGAACTGGTACCTCGGTTTACAGTGCTTTCAACTTATTCAAACTTTGCTGACACTTCTCAGACCATTCAAACTTCACATCTTTTTATAATAATCGCGTCATCAGTGTAGCTATAATCGAGAACCCTTTGACGAATCTTTGGCAATAACCAGCTAATCCCAAACAAATTCTAACTTTGGATACATTTACTGGTTGTTTCCAATAAAAAAATTGATAAAATTTTACTAGGATCAACTTTGATGCTTTTAGCTGATACTATATGTCCCAGAAAACTAACTTCTCGGAGCCAAAACTCACATGTGCTAAATTTAGCAAAAATTTGTTTACCTTGCAGAGTTTGCAACACAATTTTCACGAGTTCATCATGCTCGGTCTTGTCTCGTAAATATATCAGAATGTCGTCAATAAATACCATAACAAATCTGTCTAAAAACTATCTGAAGATTTTGTTCATCAAATCCATAAATACTGCAAATGCATTAGTTAAACCAAACAGCATTACAAGAAATTCATAATGTCTGTACCTGGTTCTAAATGTAGTTTTAGGCACATCGGAACTTTTAACTCGTAATTGATAGTAGCTAGAACGAAGATCAATCTTCGAAAATACTATGGCACCTTTCAACTGATCAAACAAACCATCAATACGAGGCAATGGATATTTTTTCTTAATTGTAACCTTGTTGAGCTGATGGTAATCAATACACAATCTCATCGATTAGTCTTTTTTCTTAACAAATAAAACCAGTGCACCACAAGGTGAGAAACCAGGTCTGGCAAAACCCCTATCTATCAATTCTTGCAACTGTGATGGTGCTATTGATAGAAGCCATTCTGTAAGGTGCTATTGATATCGGTGATGTCCTAGGTATTAGTTCAATCGCAATCATAACCTCTCTGCTCTGCGGTAATCTAGGTAACTCCTCTAGAAATACATCAGGATACTCACAAACTACTGATACTAATTCAAACTTCGATTTAAAAACTTTAGTATCCAATACATAAGCAAGGTAAGCATTGCAACCTTTTCTCACATATTTTTGTGCTAACATAGCAGATATAACAATAGACAACCCACTCACACTATCTGATTCAATCGAAGTGTTTCACCATTTTGACATTTCAAAATAATAAACTTTCGTCTACAATTCACAATAGCGTCGTGTAGATTTAACCAATCCATGCCCAAAATCACATCAAGTTCATCAAACGGTAATGGCATCAAATTAGTCGAATAACTTTAACCCTGAATCATCAAATGATAGTTCTTGAAAACTTTATTAACTAGCACATACTAACCAAAGAGGTTCGACACTTTAACCAAGAATTCAGTGGACTCAACAAGTAAATTCTTATTAGTTACTAAACTCCTGCATACATTACAATGAGTTGATCCCGGATCAATCAAAGTAGTAACATCAGTATCAAAAATAGAGAAAGTACAGGTAATAACATCTGGTGCAGAAGCATCATCTTGCGTGCGAATAGCATAAGCCCTAGCTGGTGCTCCTGCCTCAGATCTCACTGCGGAGTCTTTCATTACCCAACAACTACCACTCACATTTCTAGGATTACGAGGTGGTCTACCTCTCGCAGCAATGTTGCTCGGCCTCGTAGTCTGAGCTTTTTCTTTCTCAAATTTCTGCAAACAATCTCTAATATAGTGGTTGAAGCAACCACACCTGAAGCATGCCCCGTTCCTCGAATATCTTACACATGGCGGTCTCAATTGGGATGCATTCCTGAGCATATTTATTAAGTCTGATAAACTCCCGCTCGTACTCTGACACAAACATACGACCCTGTTTGAGTTCAAGAAATTCCTTACATTTTTTATCCAGAAATCTCTAACTAATGTATTTCTTTCAGAACTCAGTTTGGAATAAATCTCTGACTAACGTGTTCCACCACATGTAAGCCGAATCTTTCAATAACTATACCGCACACTTGACACACCTGGTCAGTGAACAAGAAAATTCATCAAAAACCCTGATTGTCTCTCTAACTAGAATTCTACTATCTCAGGATCATCTTCAACAGTAGCTCTAAATTCCTTAGACCCATACTTACTAATCTTAACAACAGGTGGCTTACTAGCATATAATGGTTCCATACCTTAAGGAATAACGGGGACTGGTTGGGGAACAGGTGGGGGTGGAGGTTGTTGAGCTCGATTCGATGTCATTGTTATATGAAAACATGGTTTAAAACAATGATGAGATACCACACTATCACATGTTATATAATGGCATGTATAGCTAGACTCATATATGCTATGTTCAGTTCAAGAATCAACTGAACCTGGCTCCGATACCAATAAATGTAACACTCCTAACCCGTACCATCACCAGAATAGGGTTACTAGGTATTACCAAAGTTTTCAAATCAAACGAACATAAATTTCAAATATTTCAAATCATATCAATAATCATAGTAAAACCAATCCAAAACATACATATTGTCCCTTAAAAAGCCCTCGAGGCCTTAAAAACATGTTAGCAACAAGTCAAGACTAAAACGGAAACTTAGAGAGTTTTTTAGAAATAAGTAAAAATTTTCAACACTGCAGGGGTCACACGGCCATGTGGCTAAGCCGTGTGGGCATTCAAAGTAAGGACACACAGTCATGTCCAAACCCATGCCAGTGCCCGTGTAACTTACTAACTTGGGTTACACAGCCAGACCGTGTGCTAGGCCTTGTAACAACTTGACTTGCAACCCTTTGAAAGCTACAGGGGATACACGACCGTGTTGCCTGGCTGTGTATCACACATGACTTAAATACACACCCGTGTCTCTGCCCGTGTGGACGAAAAATAGGCTTTTTTCAAGCCATTTTTCTAGCCCAAACTAGCATGTACCTATAAGCATATTTGAGCACAATTACAAGCCATAACAAGGCACCAAAATCATGCATATTTTAGCTTCACACATATGGTATACTCACATACAACAAATATGCCCTTAGGCACCTCAAATGGCAACATAAAAACATGTATAATCATGTACTCTATTTGACCAAATACTCAACTAACTTTTAGGCATATTTGTATCAATAAATACCATTGAATTTACTAACCAAAAACTTACCAAATGATGACAAATATACCATTCAACAAATAACATCAATGACCATATAAACCATTCAAAGAAAGTAAAAATTCTCAACATTTCCAACAAATTACAAGCCATATATAATATGCATATTTAAACCATAACTTTATCATCCATAAATCAAGCATATCAAGCCAAACATCATCCATATTAAGGCTATCATTTACATGCCAAAACTAAGTTCATTTTATCACCAAAATGCGATAACACAAGCCAAACCAATTGGCTATTTCAACAACCAAAACACATAGGCCAACATTAGCCAAAATACCTATACATGTCATTATAAAAAAATTAAACAACCGAAAGTACAAAAAGACTCGATGGATAGTGTGATATAGCTCTGACAATCTTCCAACCCAAACGAGCTTCGAATACACTATAAAACACAAAAAATGACACAGAGTAAGCATTTAAGCTTAGTAAGTTCATATAACTTAAAACATAACTTACCATTTAATCACAAAATAGGTAAGATAAACATAGTATATCCCAACATAATTTGGCCAAATGCCTAAGCACATATACACGAACCATGTTAGCAATGTAAATACATATACAAACCAATAATCATGGATGAGCAGAACAATTGATTAAATTTCATATACATGTATCATCCAATTCAATTTTCCATATACCATGTAACAACATTTCCATTTATTTCATGTGTACCCCTGTAATAGTCCGTAATGAAACCTTACCATTTCATTTCATAATACTGCCTATTGAACTATTTAGAATACCGCTGGATACTCGGGATAGCTTACATATAGTGTGCTAAATCATATAACTGTACTCCTTCAAATCCTATACATGTATGCTCACACGAGCTGTACAAATGGGCTTACTCACATGAGCTGTAGAGTATCAATCAACACATGCTGGACCTTAGCCATCGGTAGGACATTCAGGACCAGCACCCGAATCATATAAACCCTAATGACATGTCATTTTTATCTTACGAATTTCTAAGGTTCAAATGAGGGTCGGTAATCATCATACGCCGTTGGATATGTATTCAATATATATGTATGACATTTCAAAACACATGTATAATTCAATTAGAAACATATAAACTCGCTTTAATTACATGAACTTACCTCAACGAGTATACGTAGATATAGAGGCGATTAATTTGAGACTTTCTCTTTGCCTTGATCTAAAGCCGTACGAGGCATATCTTGATTTATACAGATAAATTTAGCTCAATTTAATATATATTTCATTCAATTTAACTCAACATCATATTTTTGAAAAATTACCATTTTGCCCCTATACTTTTAATTTCTTGTAATTTAGTCCATAGCTCATAAAAAAAAAAGAAATTCATTAAATTTCACCACAACCCATTGTGGTCAAATATTAAATAGGTCCCTAGAAAACCCTATATTTCATTTACTTCACAATTTCACCATGTATTACTTTCTATTTTTCAATTTAATCCTTATTTGACAATTTCACCAAAAAATCACTTAACAAAAGTTGTTTATCTAACAAAAACTATCCATTTTCTATCATCAAACATCAAAACTCATGTATATTTATTAATGGTAAAACCCTAATAGTTTAACATTTTCACAAATTAGTCCCCGGGCTAGCTAGATTAAGCTACAACGATCCCAAAAACATAAAAATCGTTAAAAATGAAAAAAATTACTTACAAATCAAGAAAACAAGAATGGCCGAACCCTAGCTCAACAATGGCTTCTTTTCTCTCTAATTTTCGGTTGAAGACAAAGTTTAAAAATGAAGACTTATTTTTATTATATTTAACTTATCATTTAATTACCAAATTACATAATTAACCTTTAAAAGCATTATTAATTTCACAAGTGCCAAGCCATCACATTCCACTATCTTCATTAGTGGTCTAATTACCATATAAAGACTCAAACTTTAAAGTTCTATAGCTATTTAATACCTTTAGCTATTAGAACTCAACTTTTACACTTTACGCGATTTAGTCCTTTTTATCGAATTGAGCATGTAAAAAGTAAAATTTCTTAACAAATTTTTTATACGGTACTACTATCATACTGTAGGCAATAAAATAATAATAAAATAATTTTTTGACTTTAGATTTGTGGTCTCGAAACCACTGTTCTGATTTCACTAAAAATAAGTTGTTACAGCCATTATAGAACTCAGTTTTTTCTCCTCAAAGTTTATTTTATTTTGAATTTTGTGAACCATGTAGTTAAATATTTTTTTTCTTAATTACTGTTGACTTCCTTACAGTTTGAATAATATTCTATGTTTCATTGTCCTTCCTTTTGTGCGTGACATGTGGTGTTCTTTAAATTTTGACAAAGTATGACTTAACTCTTGATGTGAACCCTTATTAATGAAAGCCGTACTTATTTGTGAGGCTAGTTAAGGTATGTGAAACCCTAGAATGTGTGACCCTTCTTGATTTGAACTCATGTTATTCTGTGAACCTATATTATTATGTGAATCCATGATATTATGCGAACCTATGATTGCATAAAGTATGCAAACTTTTGTTGATGTACGGATATTAACATTAAGTTCTAAGTTCATGTGTATTATTATTCAAATATGTGAACCCTAAAAATTTCTATGCGAACCCTAAAATCTTTGTTGTTTGTTGACTTGTAAACCCTACGTCTTTACGTAGACTTTATATGCTTCCATATTTTATATTCCATTCATATTATTATGACATTTCACTGCAATTATGATAACTTAGCACATTTTTATGCTGGAAATCCGTGAAGTGCTGGAGGTTAGCTTGGCAGTTAATGGAGAGTCACTTCGGTGGCTAATGTGGAATGTCAGATTCAGGTCAAACCAACTCGGCTGGTCTGGGGAGTTACAACACATGTCATAAATTTATTGGTTCAAAGGGTTTGTTAACCAGAGTTAACGTTTTAAATATTTTTATTTAATTAAAAAATTGAACCGTATCATAATTTGATTGATTCGTAGACTTTTTAATTGGAGTTAACAGTTGATGCCTGAAGTGGTAACAAAATAAAACTTTAACTACCTACTTTGACCCAAAAACTTTAGATACCTATATAAAAAAAGTTACATAATTTGAATCCTTATTCTCCATGTAAACCATTTAATAATGTTACATAGCAAACACCTCATGACATACTAATAAATAACTTGTGAGCCACAACAAGTACAAAGTTTTACAGATAAAATAAAATAAAAACAATGTATAACATTAAAAAGTGTATTGATAATAGAATATAATAACTTTTATGATTATTATAACAATAAAATTTACATAACTTATTAGTTAAGTAAAAATGATATATTTTTATATATATCTTCAACTTTATGATACTTAATTGAAACTATATTTATATTCAAAATATAATTTTTTTTTAAATAACTTAGTCAATTATTGATTATATTTTTGAAGTTTCATAATAATTTTTTATTATAAAATATTGTAATATTTATATTTAAATAAATCACACCCAAATGCTTGGATAAGCATATACAGATATGAATGATTACGTATAAAGGTTGGCCTGCTAGTTTGCATGAAATAATATTTGGCTGTGAGTTGCTTGCAAGCCAAAGTTGCATCAACTTCTGAATACTTGTAGCATTCTCCTCAATTTCCTCTTATCTTCACACCACCTCTTTTACCAACCGAGTCTCCAAAAAGATCCAAACATTTAGTTAAACTAACAAAGTCATTAATATTAGGGTTATCTTGTTTTTATGCCTGCCTACTTTACACCGCCATTCATTGCCCATATATATGTTTAACTCTCTATTGGGAGACGAACTTGCGACATATTACGTTCCCAAAAAAGAAAAATATAAATAGAGAATCAAAGGAAGAAAGCGTGGGTTGATTTGAAGAGGAATTCAGATATGGTTAAATGTTTCGGTGAGAGTGATTCTCCTAGTCCTGGTGAGGAAATTAACGAAATGGAAGCGCTGGAGGATGAAGAAGAATACGAGGAGGAAATCAGCTATGAGGAGCTGAAAAAGCGGATGTGGAAGGATCGTATAAGGCTGCAAAAGATGCAGGAGAGGCGTATGAATGAGGAGCCTGATAAGTTGTCAGAGGCCAAGCAAGAAGCATCTCGGCGTAAGAAGATGTCCAGAGCACAAGATGCCATCCTCAAATACATGATGAAAATCATGGAAATTTGCAAGGGTAAAGGGTTCGTTTATGGGATAGTTACAGAGAAGGGTAAGCCAATTACTGGTTCATCTGACAGTCTACGCAAGTGGTGGAAAGAGAAGGTTCACTTTGACAAAGATGCTCCTCTGGCGATTGCTGAATTCCTTCCAGCAATTATTGAACAAAGTGAATTGGACCCTATTTCTTGTATGCATCTTCTTCACGAATTGCAGGATACTACTCTTGGATCACTTCTTTCTGCTCTTATGCAACATTGCGTGCCTCCACAAAGGAGATTTCCACTAGAGAGGGGTCAGGCCCCTCCTTGGTGGCCAACAGGGAACGAGCTTTGGTGGGGTGAACAAGGGGTATCCCAACAATATGGCCCTCCTCCATACAGAAAGCCCCATGACCTTAAAAAGGCTTGGAAAGTCAGCGTGTTGGCAGCAGTCATCAAGCACATGTCCCCAAATTTGGATAAGATAAGGAGGCTGGTGAGACAATCCAAGTGTTTGCAACATAAGATGACAGCCCACGAGACTGCAACTTGGTCCAAAGTGGTCAACAATGAAGAGGCCCTTTCAAAACTCACTGACAAGTGTCTCAAAATCTCACTGTCCAAAGATGATAGAGAAGAAGATGATTCACAGCATAGTCCACCACCTGATAACCGCAGGCATGGTAAGCGGATTGCCAGCTCTGGAGAAAAAAGGAAGTGTGCTAAAACTTTTGAGGGATATTGCAGTGAATTTAGATTAGGCTTCTTAAACAAGAGCTCGAGGACTGATCATGAATCTAGTAGTTCCTACGATAGTAGTGAAGAAACCAATCCTGAATCTGATCTATATGACAATAATCTCATTCCATATGGTCATTACTCATTTAGTCTTCAGACCATATCGCAGACAAATACCAAGGATGATGCTCAGAATCTACTTTTTGGGATTGATCGGCACAATATGGAACTCACAAAGGCTGGTGAGCAAATGAATGAAGTTGCGAATGCGGATATATCTAGCTTAACTTTGCAAGATTATTTAGACTATTGGAGTGGAACAATTGAGTATCTACAATTGCCTGAAGAACTTCAAATTCAAAGAGGAGACATGGACTTAAATACGTTCATAGTATTGCGAGAGAACATGGATGATGATCAAGGAGTAACTTCAATTTGGGATATGGGATTTGAATGAGTTACAAGATTTTTCGTCATTGCAAACTCAAGACATGATGTTTCAAATGCTGGAGGAACTTCACTTACAGCAGACGATCAAATATGCTCAAAGAAATCTGTTTATTTGTAGAAATTTTTCGACCTTTTCTTTTTGTCTTTTGTTTTCCCACCTTTTCTAACCTTGGTGTTCCGGGATGTTGTATAATGTACCTTTAAGGTAAAAAAAAGCTGTAAAAAAAATCAATAATAATTAAGCACATAAAAATTTTGAGCATTTGACAAAGAAAACAATTAACTAGGTCTCGTAGTTGACGAATTTGATCGCTAATGTAACTCATGGAAACTAACATGTTGTATCTGGTGACACCTCTTACCTAATCAAACGATTGTTGCTGATAGGTGATATCACAACTACACAACGGTTTGTTTTAATAAAAAATATATTTTTAACTAAAAAAATTTTATTATCAAAATCAACATTTGCTCGGCTTAACAAAATCCCATAAGCAAATTTCAAAATTTTCGAAGATTGTAATAGCATATGAAACTATTTTCTAGGTGCTCTAATAACAAATACATAAAGCAAACTTCCGGTTGCATCGACTTTAAAACACAAATCATTTTGTAAATAAAGAACAGAAACCTTACTTAACATCAAAGTCACTTTACACTTTTATTCATTTATTATCTAGCTCTTATATCACTTTACAAATAATTTCTAAAGCTCTATTACGAAGCAACTATATTTAGAACCTATCCAAACCTTTTTCGAGGCACAAAAACATAAGTTTTAAGCATAAAAATTGTATATCTCGACACACACATATAGCATAATTTAGGTATTGACTTTAATGTCTCGAAACCAAAAGAGCCTAGTCTCGAGAATTGAGAATTGATGTAGGGGACCTCAAAATAAAACATTTTTAAACCCTTAAATAACCTCAAATTATTATCCAAAGCATCATAATTTCAATCAAAACACACTTTGCAAAGAACTTAAAAAAGAATCACTTAATACAATACTTACTATATGTACTTAAAACCTATGTACTTGCCATTCTAAAGTTAATAAATTATACCAAAAGTTTGTGCTTAATTCTTGAGAGAGAGTGTTGTGATTGAAGTAACCAACTCCTCAATACTTTCCTCAAATGAGTCTTTCACTTATGTTTTTAAATAATTAACATGTTAAGCTCCATAAACTTAATAAGTATTTAAGAAAATCATTACCTTACCTATATCTCAAGTGTGAGGTGAGTCTTTTATGATATAAGGAATACAACTCTAAATTATACTATGCACAAACATATAAGCATTTAATTTCTTTTCACTTATTAATTACAACACTACAACAATGCTTCTGATCCTAGTTCATGACAATTATTCACTCATTCCATCCCATTTCACTAGCAATTATGATTTATTATCCACTACTCATTGATTGAGCATCCCAAATCAAGCCAGTCCATCTTTAGATCCATAGCTTTAATTCATTCTTATTCCATCAATCTAATACCATAATTCTTGAAACAATTCATAGTTGCATTACTCTAGTTCTCTTTTCCCATTATGCACGTAAGAATTTAATGCTATGTTCTAACTTCATATTCTAATAATTTAATTACTTGATTAATTAGTATCACCATCTTTATTTTCTTAGCCTTTAATAAACATAAGTAAAATGAAAGTCGGAACACTTGGTATTTATTCAACCAAACACATCAAACATATATTAACTAATAGTGCATCAAACTAGTACACTAAATATAAAAATTTATGGGCCCAACACTATGCACTTGTGTGCTATGCTATTAAGGTATCAAATTACTCGTTCCATTCAATATTATTGCCTTTATTCATAAGCGTGGAAGCTAATCCCTATTAACATACCAATTGCGACCTAAACATTCTACTCAATATACTAAAATAATAACCATTGTTAATCACTTATATAATATTAGTGACACATAAAAGTTCTCATATTGATAAATACATTTATGTTAGAACCGTAAAACAAAATCAGATATAAACTCAAAACTATAAATCAGGATCTATCATGTCAAATCATCAAGAACAAAACTAGATGCGGAAGCTTATCTGAATGCATTGATTTCTTGAAATCTACAGATCTTGGGTTTTTTATCTTCCAAATTAGCACACAAGAAATTTAGAGAAGATGATCCTCTCTTTTCTAAAGATAGGATATTAGAAAAGTTATCTTATGTGTAATTTGGAGACCATAACACTAATATATAACTTTTGCAAATTAACCCTAATTTCTAATTAACCCATCATTAATTAGAAATTAGTTACTAGAGTATCTACACATATTTTTCCCATATTTTATTTAATAATTAAAGTTCAATAAAACTTAAACAAATTATATCACTTTTGATTTGGGCTAACCTATTATGATAGTAAATAATAACATGTAGTTACCCTTATTATACATGTTATGTCCATATTTTTCAATAATCTCCCACTTGGACTATGTATATTAATTAGTCTATAATTATATGTCATTATATAACCTTATGAGCTCAAAACTTTACTATCATATCCAAAAAGGTATTCCGAGCAATCTCGTCCGTCAATTATGTTAAAATAGAACCAGTGCGACTTTCGTTACATATACCATAACTAAATCCATCCCCGATCACGTATATTAACACAACCAAATGATATAGATCAAGTATGGATGTGTAGCATAGAAGTTACATTAAATAAAATCAAAACATGCCTATTTCCAATTTATCCTCATTAACATTAGTGAGATCAAAGTTTACCAAAATCAGAGTGAATAAATCACATAAAATATATTTCTGCAAAAAATAAACTTAATATTCGTAAACTAAAATAACTGAAAATGTGTCTTAACATAAATGCATTTAAAAGTACAAACTCTCGCTAAAACCAAATATCCTCAAATGACATTACACCCATATAAGCAGCATGCTCATGAAAAACCATGGGTGTAGTCCCTTAGTAAGCGAATCTGCAATCATGGAATTTGTCCCAATATGTTGTATAGGCACCTAACCACTATGAACTTTTACTTTAACAACCAGGAACTTAAAGTCTATGTTCTTTGACTTTTATGTGCTCTAATGATTACCAATTATTGTCACAATTTGCACCCCAGTGACAAAATTTTGCGTCAATATTCCATCAAAATCAAAGTATATATGCCTGATGATCTCTAACTTATCAAACCTCTGATATGTGAGCATTTAATCTTTTGTTCTCTAAATATACCCCATAACTCTCTTCGCTGCTAACCAATGGTTCAAACCAGGGTTGCTTAAAAATATGCCTAACATCCCAACAATGTATGCAATGTCTGGACGCATACATACTTGAGCATATAATTAGACTTCCCACTCTTGAGACATAAGGATTCTTATGCTTTTCCTTAATCACAAAATCATTCTTGGTGTATTGTTCGAGACTTAACTTATTATTGGCAAGCAGAATGTCATTAACATATAAAACCAAATATAGAACCTTACTCACACAAAACTTGTGGTATATAAAATTATAAACCAAATTCATCTCTAAACTGAATGAGATAATCATTTGGCAAACTTTGTAATACTATTGACAAGTAGTCTGCTAAAGCCCATAGAAGAAGTTTTTTAATTTTCAAATCATTAACTTTGCATCATCAGACACAAAGTTTTCTAGTTGCATCATATAAATGTATGATCAATGTTACCATTGAGAAATCATTAACTTAGCATTCATCTGATGCAACTTAAGGTCAAAATATTCCACTAGAACCATTATAACCTTTTCTCTAGTGGACCTTCTGAATGATATTAGTTCTTGAGGATGTTGAGTTTGTTCTTCTGGAACAATTACCTCTTCTTAAATAAGGAGTTGTTCAACATTGTCTTATTGAGGTTCTAGATTCACTTCTTGATTAATGATAGGTATAAGAACCTGAACATCGCCAAAAGTGATAGTAGAAACTGAGTTAGAATCCAATTCCTCCTCAAAAGCAATGTATCTAACCTTATTTCTCCCTCCAAACTCAACATCCTCAAAAAATGTTGTAGTTCTCGTCTTAAAAATATTCCTAATTATGGGATCATAAAATTCATAGGCCCTAGATCGCTCAAAATTTCCTTAACCCTTATACTTCATAGACATCAATGAAGTTAGAAGTTATGTCATCATAACCTTATCATTTTCAGCAAAACGTTTTTTAATTTCACCAAGAAAACCCTTGGCCTTTGGAATGTTGTGCTTCATGATCACTAAACTCATGCAATTTGCACAATCCTAACTCTCAAAATCCCTTTTAGCATCAATTATAAGGTGAGCAATTATAAGGTACTTTATGTGAGCAATATGCTAGTCCAAAGATTAATTCATTGTTTGACATAATTTATTGTCAATTTTTGATTGCTACAACTAGTGTACCACTTATTGTTAGTATTACTATCCAAAAGCTTGATATTGATGTTATGTTTGGTATCTTAATATGAGATTAGTCATTATCATAAAATTATTGTTTACTTATTAATATTGATGTGAGCTTTGTTTTTATTTATTTTTTGTTCTCTATTCAGCTACTTCATCTTTTGTTGCCACAATATCTGCTAATATAAATTCTATAGTCACCCTTAATAGGATTAATTTTAATGAATGGAAAAAAACAGTTACTTATAGTGCTTGGTTATATGGATAGAGACCTTGCACTAAGGGAAGAACAACCTATACTTTTCACTGTGGAAGTCCAAGCTACTGTCCTCACCCGTCTAACTCACTGAGTAGGGTCACATGGCCGTGTAACACGCCCGTGTGCTAAGCCGTGTAAGTAACTAACTTGTATGCAAATGAACCTACAGGAGACACACGGCCATGTCATAAGCCCTTGTGCTGGGCCGTGTAACTAACTGACTACATACAAAGGAACCTATAGAAGACACATGGTTGTATCGCCAGGACACACGGCTGAGTCACACACCCATGTCTCAGGCCGTGTGGACATGAATTTGCTCAAAAACAAGTTATTTCCAGCACCAACGCATGCATACACCTATAGCTCTTTTGTACACATAATCAAGACCTCAAAACCTTACCAAAACATGTATATAATTACCAATTCAATAGTCCTAAATCAACAAACCAATATTCCATTCAAGGCACCTCAAATACATTCATTTAAATCTTACCAAAACATGTATACTTTACCACATTTCATTCATACACATCTAGCTCTATACCTTCCCAAAACATACTGCCCATTTTGAAACCAATTCAACTCATACAATTTTAGCCATTCAAACATGCAGCATAACATAGCCAAATTAACACATACTAAAAAGGCATCAAAAGTACCAAACCAAGTAACTTATACAAACCAAACATTCAACTAAACATCATTATAAATCCACCTATACATGCCATTATAACCTTGATCAAAACATCAAAAACTACTAATATTTATGCAAGATAGTTTGATAGATCTCGGACGAGCTTCCAAACCGATCAAGCTTTCGATAATCTATAAAACATAGGAAAAAAACTTACGTAAGTACATAATGCTTAGTAAGTTCATAGAACATGAAACATAACTTACCATTTCATCTAAATAGTATTAAGTATAAGCATAATGTAATCCAACCACAAGCTTGGCACAGGCCTAAGCATCATCATCAACAAACACATGTTAGTGCATTATTACATAACTTTATTAAATTAAACATAAGGTAAGCTATTTCTAACAGAACATGCCTCATTTGATTCATTCATCTTTTCATGTGCATATGCATTATTCAATTTGGAAACTTACCTTTTCAATCTCTTTCCTTGGCCGTTGAACCAACTAGAATATCACCAATTACTTGGGAAAACTCACATGAAGTGTGCTTAAACATATAACAATAACCTTTTCTTTACATCATTCCTCACACGAGCTGTGAAATAGGCATACTCATACGAGTTGTAGGTCAGAATGTAAGCTACACAATGCTGCTCACAAGAGCTGTGGAGTATTCATAAAAAATTCAAGACCTCAGCCATTGGCAGGACATTCAAGACCAACACTTGAAACATGAAATCCCTAATGACATGTCATTTGTATCCTATGAATTCCTAAGGTCCAACTGGGACTCAATAACCATCATAACATTACTTGTACATACATTGATCAATTACATGACAAATAACATATTAACATATAATTTGAAATAGCATTAAAATGGTATTCATTCATACGAACTTACCTCAAACACTAGGGTGTAGGAATGTAATTGACAAATCCGAGGCTTTAGCTTTTCCCCGATGTAGATCCGTATGAGGCCTATCTTGTTCTAAATAGACAATTTTAATCAATTTAATATCCTTAGCATTCAATTTAGTCCATATTTTATATTTTTGCAAAATTACTACTTTTCCCTTAACATTTTAACTTTTCACAATTTAGTCCTTAATCTCATAAATTGAAATCTAAGCATTTTAATCCTCTTTTCAATCTAGCCAATTTCTCTAGGGACTTAAATCAATCCATATAAACCATCATTTCATAAATTTACCATGAACTTTCACCATTTTTACAAACAAGTCCCTAAATACAATTTTCATAAAAAATAACTTTACAAAACTTGTTTATTTATTAACAAGGACTCATAATCTATCATTAAACATCAAGAACCACACAAAATCATTCATGGCATAATCCTCATTCTTTAACAATTTTACAAATTGATCCCCGGGCTAGCTAGATTAAGTTACAATAATCCTAAAAACATAAAAATCATTAAAAGCGGAGTTGAACTTCATACCATTCAAGCAAAAGAGCTTAACTGAACCTTCAAGGTTCGCTAATGAGGTTTTCTATCCCTAATTTTTGGTGAAGACAACAACTAAAGAAGAAGATACCATTTTCTTTTCTTTTGTTTTAACGTTATTTACCTAATTACCATTTTAAGCTTTAAAAACTTTAATAATTTCAATAAAACCATGTCCATAAACATCCACTATCAACTCAATTGGTCTATTTACCATCCGAGTCCCTTAGATTAAACATTCATTTCTATTTTCCACCTTTATCTAATGGAACTCCACCTTTGTACTTTTTATGATTTAGTCATTTTTACTTAATTAATCATGCAATCATTAAAATTTCTTAATGAAATTTTAATACGACCTTACTAACATTCCATAGACATTAAAATAATAAAATAATAATTTACTCAACAAATTTGTGGTCCAAAAACCACTATTCCAATTTCACTAAAAACGGGTTGTTACAACTCTCCCCTTTAAAGGAATTTTCATCCTCAAAAATCTTACCATAAAATAAGTTCGGGTATTGCACTTTCATAGCTTCTTCTAGTTCCCAGGTGGTCTCTTCTATTCCCTGTCGCTGCCAGAAAACTTTAACTAAAGCTATACTTTTAATTCTTAGTTCTTTAACTTCTTGAGCTAGAATTATGATCGGTTCTTCACTATACGTCATATCTGGCTATACCACAACATCAACAAGTGAAATCACATGTGAAGGATTTGATTGATACTGTTGTAACATCGATACATGGAATACATTGTGAATCTTTTCTAACTCTGACGGTAAAGCCAATATGTAAGCTACTGACCCAATTCTCTCACTGACCTCTTATAGCTCGATGAACCGCGGACTAAGTTTTCCTTTTTGGATGAATCGAATAACATTCTTCCAAGGCGATACTTTCATAAGCACTATGTCACTGACTTGAAATTGAATATCTTTTCTTTTCAAATCTGCATAAGACTTTTGTCAATTCAAAGGTGCTTTATGTAAGCTACTGACCCAATTCTCTCACTGACCTCTTATAGCTCGATGAACCGCGGACTAAGTTTTCCTTTTTGGATGAATCGAATAACATTCTTCCAAGGCGATACTTTCATAAGCACTATGTCACTGACTTGTAATTGAATATCTTTTCTTTTCAAATCTGCATAAGACTTTTGTCAATTCAAAGGTGCTTTCAAATTGTCACGTATCATTTTGACCTTTTCTTTGGTTTCTCGAATCAAATCAACAACGAATACCTTTTCCTCACTTATATCAGTCTAGTATAATGAATTTTGACACTTTCAACCATGCAAAATTCGTATTGTGCCATGTTAATGCTCGCTTGATAACTGTTATTATAGGCAAATTCAACTAACGGCAGAAATCTCTCCAAGTTACCTTCGAACTCCAAAACACAACATCAAAGCATAAATTCGAGTACTTGAATTACTCACTCAGACTGACCATCAATTTATAGATGAAATACTATACTAAAATACAATCGAGTGCCTCGAGCTTCAGATAACTTACTATAGAATCGAGATGTAAACCGTGGATCCCTGTTTGACATAATAGAAACTGACACACCATGTAATCTAACATTCTTAGAAAATTACAAATCTACCAATTTCTCAAGTGAATAATCTATATGCACTGGAATGAAAAGCGCGAATTTCATCAAATGATCTACAATGATCCACATGACATCTTTCTTTCTCAGAGATAAAGGTAATTTCGATACGAAATCTATCGTGACATGTTTCCATTTCAACTCTAGAATCATCATTAGTTGTAGCAAACTAGATGATACCTGATTCTCGATTTTAACTTGTTGACAAACCAAACATTTCGATATGAACTTTGAAATTTTTGGCTTTATACCTGGCCACCAATATATCTGTTTCAAATTGTCGTACATTTTATTACTACCAAGATGAATCATAAACTACTACTGTGAGCTTCCTATAAAATCTTCTAAATGAGATCAGAATTTCTCAGAACTCAAATTTTATTTTTAAAATACAAACTATCGTTGGAACCAACATGAAAATTTGAATCAAGTGTCGTCTCAATATGTTTACGTTTAGCGACTAAAATATCGTCACATTTCTACACTTTGAAAATCTATTACAGAAATGTTAGTCTAGATTTTAAATAAGCTAAAATTGAATCGTCATCAATCAACATCAACCTTGTGTTCAAAGCTTATAAAGCAAACAAAGATTTCCTACTCGGTGCATTAGTAACAACATTAGTCTTTCCCGGATGATAGTCGATAATCAAATCATAATCTTTCAACAATTCAAGCCATCTGTACTGTCTCAACTTCAAGTCATTCGGTGACAACAAATACTTTAGGCTTTTATGATCCGTGGAGATACGACATTTTTCTCTATACAAATGGTGTTGCCAAATTTTCAAAGCAAATACAATGGCTGCAATGTAACGCCCTGAATAATTTAAGTCTGTTTTTGTCAAATCTATCATAATTATGTATCTGTTTTAGTACTTAAGTGTTATGGGTGTGTGTTTGAGGTCTTGGTTTCAAGTCTCACTTTTGGCAATTTTGTTGTTTTTTATCCTAGCCTTATTCCTGCTTGGTCGACTTTTGTTTTATTGTTTGTAAACTCATATCAGAATGAGCCTACTGGTTCAAGTGGTAAGGAGTCAGTGTCCTGGGGGTCCTGTGCTTGAATCCCTGCATGAGCAGGGATGATAGTTTTTACTTCGATTGACTGTGAGAATTTTGATGGAGTTAAAATTCTAAGAGTGTGTGACGTTAGTGGATGATTTTTGGGGGATTTGGTGGTTAGTAGGAGGTTGTTCCTAAAATTGGGGGATTGAGGGATTTTATTCGATTTTTTTATTTTGATTTTTTCTCTTTCCTTCATATTTTTTATGTTAGTTTCTACCATTCTTGTTTGGTTCTACTGTTTGGTCTTCTTATCCATCTTTGACGTTTATTTTCTATCTCCTTCATTTTCTTTCAAATTGGTTCACACTTTTTCTTTCCTTTACATGATCTCGATAAGTTTTTCATTTTATTCTCTTTTTTGTAGCGGAACAATGGTTATGAGGAATCTGAATTCTGTGAATGATTGTTTAAGAAAAGGCGGTGAAGCTATGATTTTTGCTTCAACAAATTAATTTTCATGTGAAGTCGTTCTTGCGATGATAAGTTTTGAGCGTTGCTTAGTTTAGTTTTGATGAATTCATGAATCAATCGCTAATTGGTCAATGGGATGCTATTTCTTAGGTTTCGGAGGGCTTGAGATTGTTGTAGCATATAAAATGAAACAGGTGTGAGTACCCTAAACAAGAAAAATTGAGGTTTGACGAAAGCTGAAAAAAGGCACTGTTGACGCCACAGGGGTGTGTGCTCAACTGTGTGGTTGGTCGTGTGTGAGACACGACCGTGTGATGGTCTAAGTGTGACCATGTAGGCCACATGGGCTAGGCCAATTTTGACGTGTAGGCCCACACGAGTGAGTGGGTTTTGGGCCAGGCCATGTGGGCCCACAAGGGTAGGTGGGCCCATAATTCTAAAATTTTCCCAAGCGTCGCACAGGTCATTTTGATCGACTATGGGCTTACTGTAGGGTCAGTAAGGACTAATCAAACCTTAAATTATGTGATCTGATAGTTTGATAGTCTGCTTTGAGTAGGACATTGATATGTATATCTGACTGTTCTATTTAAATATATATGTTATCTATATACGAGCATGTTATGCTTGATATTACTGTATCTGTATTCTGTATCGATGATTAGGGTGAGAATTGTATATGTGGAGGAAGTGATTGGTATTGCGACTCTTTGTTTATATTCTGGCAGATTGACTACATATTATCTGTCATATGCTGCATCGACACTATATGGTGTGTAGGGATGGGTGGGTGTTTTTTAACCCCACATGGTGTGATGGGATGGTCAGAGATGGTGTGTAGAGGATGGGGGTAGGAATCTATATATCTGTTCTTCTTATATGATTTTGCTATCTGTATCTGTCATGGACTTAGATCCAAATTTGTTTCTGGCTATATATGAGATTTCTGTGTATAATGCATGTCTACTTCTGTTGGGTTACACTCTAAGTTTATGAAAACTCACATCTGTTTATTTGTTCTGTACAGATAATCTATAGACCTACGCGGATTAGTGCGACGGACTTTCACGGTGACCATAAGTTTGTGAAATGTCTTAAATAATGGTTTTTATTTAAATTGAGGATTATTTTTGGGAGTTTTGAAATTATTGGACTCTCCGGACTGTTTGATTTTTATTTTGGTTTTGGATGCGTTATGGCTATTTTAATGCGACGTTTGACTAGAATTACAGCTTTACGAAAATAAAGGTTTTTCTGAAAATACAAATTGGATTTCCAAAATATAATAGTTTCTAAGACTTCTACTGTAAATTATGTTTTGTCAAATAAAGTAATTAAATAACGTTTTCAGTAATAGTTATATAAATGAACATGGGTTATAAAACTTGGTTGATTTATCGAACCATTATACAAAATTTTATCGAAGTAACACTAATTTCAAAACCCTTTTTTGTAACACTATCAAATTCAGCCATAACGTCTAGGCCAAGTTCGTGGTGTTACATTTAGTGGTATCAGAGCCAGGTTACAGAATTCGGGCTATGAATTTTGGGTTTCTAAATTGTGTTATGAAAAATAATTGGTTTTCAAATAATTTGGATCATTCTGAGAAAGTATATGGTACACTGAGTCTCCAGCGATGATCCTATAAGTATTTTTGAACTTAGATAGAACTTTCTGAAAACACTGTAGTTAGTACTTCCTGAACCTATACTGAGCTAGATAGAGACTAAAACCTCTAAAATATTTTTGGAACTTCTAATAACTTGAGCATAAAATATCTGTTAATAAACACTGAAACTGATGCATAACATTTTATACTATAGATAAGTTTAAAAATACAATGAGCGCTCATGGAAATCATGGTCGTGGTATTCGTGGGCATGACGGGCACTGTAGGGGGTTCAAGCTGAGTCTTTCTCTCTGGGAAATATGTAGAATTTAGATATGAGTGAGACACCGGTTTCACCTGCTATTAAGACTGGGTCTCAAAGCCGCTCAATTGGGGACGATGCATTGTCCCAAGCCATGTTTATTGGAGAAGGTTGCTGGACCCCATTCTAGATCTAGGGGCCGTAGGCCGGTAACTAAACGACTCCGGTCAAATGGAAATAAGCTATTTAGGGGTGTCACTAGAGTTGCCCCTGCTGTGGCCGAGTATTGGTTGGAGGCCACCGAAAGGATTCTAAATGACATCAACTGTACTCTTGAGCAGAAATTAAAGGGTGTAGTCTCTTTACTTCGCGATGAGGCATATCAATGGTGGCTGTCGGTTGAAGAGGGTACTCAACCAGATCGTTTGAACTGAGACTTTTTTAAGACTGCTTTCGAGGGGAAGTATGCGGGCGTGAGCTATGTTGATGCTAATAGGCGTGAGTTCATGAATCTTATAGGCGTGAGTTCAAAATCTGTGGCCGAGTATGAGGTTGAGTTTCTAAGGTTGAGCCGCTTCACTCGAGGCATGGTGGTATCTGAGTATGAGAAATGTGTCTGTTTTGAGGATGGTTTGAGGGATAGTTTGAGGGTTCTAATTGCTCCATAGAGGGAGCATGAGTTTGTTGTTCTGGTGGATAAGGTGAAGATCGCCGAAGAGGTTAAGCGAGTGGACTACTAGAATAGAGACCGAGAGAGAGGCAAGATTAAGAGAGATTCGAATCCATCTATTTCTATTCAAATACCTAAGAAACGGGCCAGACTTGATGGGCCTCTTAGAGCGGGGGTTCCTACTGCTCTTACTAGGATTCAACCTAGTGGTGATTGCGGTAAGCGCCATCCGGGCGAGTGTTGGAGGATATTAAGGGCTTGTCTGTGGTTTAGGTCTTTAGAGCATCAAATTAGAGAGTGTCCACATCATGTTGATCAGATACAAGCTTCAAGATTGCGTTTTGTTTAGCTTTAGTGGGGAGTATAGCAGCCACCTAAGGGCCGTGGACCGACTAAGGGTGGTAATGGTATGGTCTGAGGATAGAGAACATCGGGTAGAGGTGCTAATCAGACTGATGTGACACAGCCTATACTGGTTTATGCTACTCGATGTCGAGTGATAGAGATGCATCAGATGTGGTCACGGGTACGTTCTTTATTTTTAATGCTCTATATACTACTTTGATAGACATAGGTTCTACACATTCCTATGTAGCTAGTATTGTTTTCAAGAACTTAGGGATTGTAGTTGAGTGTACTTCTGGTGAGATTACTATACTGAGTTTGTTAGGGAAATATATGCAGGTTAATACATTATATAGAAATGTTCCGTTGGAAGTTCAAGGGGTTGTGTTTCTGGAAAATCTGATAGAGCTACTATTTGGGAGTTCGATTTAGATCTGTGTATGGACTGGTTAGTTGAGCACTGAGTTAGTTTGGACTATGCGACTAAGAGGGTTGTTCTGAGGGCCGTGGATGATAAGGAAATAGTTGTGAATGGTGAGCATTGAGATTATCTGACTAATGTGATCTTTGCTCTTGTGGCCGAGAAATTGGTTTGAAAAGGGTCTGAGGCGTATTTGGCTTACGTCAGTGTTTTAGCTTCTGAGGAATCTTCTGTCAAGGATATCAAAACTATGAGGGAATTTCTAGATGTTTTCCCTAAGGAGTTACCAGGTTTACCTTCAAATTGGGAAGTTGAGTTCGACATTAAGCTCCTACCGGGTACAGCTCCAGTGTCTATCGCTCCTTTCGGAATGGCACCGAAGGAGCTTATAGAGCTTAAGGCTCAACTTTAAGAGATTCTAGATCGTGGTTTCATTCATCCTAGTCTATTTTTATGTGGGGCATCGGTTCTATTTGTAAAGAAAAAGGATGGTATCATGAGGATGTGCATTGACTACTAGTAGTTGAATAGGCTGACTATAAAGAATAAGTATCCACTTTTGAGGATCGACGATTGTTTGATCAGTTATGAGGGGCTTCAGTGTTTTCGAAAATAGATCTCTGATCTGGGTATCATCAGCTTATAGTTAAGGAATTTGATATTCATAAGATGACATTTAGGACTCGTTATAGGCACTATGAGTTCCTAGTTATGCCATTTGGTCTGACAAATGCTCCAGTTGCATTCATGGATCTAATGAACCTAGCTTTTCAGTCGTATCTGGATCAATTAGTCCTGGTCTTCATCAACGATATATTGGTTTACCCTAAGACTGAGGATGAGCATGATGAGCATCTTAGAGTAGTGTTTCAGATACTTCGAGAGAAACTGTAGCACCCTTTACCTGAGACTGTTGCCGGAGTCGAGCACAAGACGTTATATGAATTAACTTACTAGTTCGAAGCAAAAAAAATTGTTTTTAAAATTAATCCACTCACATTCATTCAATACGTCCCTCAAAAGAACCCTCAAGGCCCTAAAACATGCAACAAAAACGGTTCGGGTCCAAACCAGGAACATTAAAAAATTTTCGAATACTTAAACAAATCAAAATAATTTATTTCACTATTCACAATAAAACTATCCACCAGCATAACAATCACTAATTTAATTATAACTCAAGTTAAAAAACTCAAAATTTAGATCTGTAAATTTTCCCTAAAACTAGACTTATATATCTTCATACCATAAAATTTCTAGAATTTTTGGTTTAGCCAAATAGTACAGTTTATTCACTAAATTTTCCCCTATTTCACTGTCTGACAGTTCTGACCTCTATTCACTTAAAATCAATTATCTTATTGTACAGAATTCAAATAATGTTATCGTTTGTTTCTATTTAAACTAGACTAACTAAGGAATTTAGAAATATATATTATGACTCATAATTCTTTCTATACAATTTTTAATTATTTTGTAAATTTAGAATAGGGAACTTCAAAAACCATTCTGACCCTATCTCACTAAAGTTCAATTATCTCATAATATAAAATTCCTTTTCCTACATCGTTTCTTTCATGTGAAAATAGACTTGATAATATTTCATGCTATATCTCATTCACTCTCTAATTCCATTTCTACTATTTTTTGCGATTTTTCAAAATCACGTCAATGCTGCTGTCAAAAAACTGTTCCATTGCAAATTTTTACTCTTTTATAATTTCCTTGTATTAACTATCATTTAGGCATACATAACACCAAAACATGTTTTTAAATAGCCATTTCAATAGCTAATCATTATCAAATATTTACATGTTATTCATTAGGCATATCATAAGGACACACACACACACACAAAATAACTAAGTCCCTATACATGCCACAACTTAAAACGTTTCGAACCACAAAATACAGAGATGATCTGTTGATAGTATGAAACGATCTCTGACGCCCTTATGATCCCCGAATTGGCTTGGTGATACTATAAGAAAAAAGAAGAAAAATAAATAGAAAAATAAAGAGAGTAAGTGTAAAGCTTAGTAAGTTTACAAGCAAATAAATAACAACATTTATCATAAAT
>JABFAF010276837.1:0-13514 GCA_013677275.1 Gossypium schwendimanii
CGCTGATGTGCCAAAGCAAAAGAGCGGAGGCGGCTAGAGTTAGAGGTGGCTAAGGTTTCTTGTTTAGGTTTTAGGTTTTGGGCTTTGGGCTTTTAGGGTTTTTTAGGTTAGCAGATTGGGTATTTAGAGTAAATTGGGCTTGTAATTTGGACTTTATTTATTTATTTTTGGTTTTTGTTTGTTTTTGTTTGGGCCAGACAGATTTGAGCCATTACAACTACCCCTCTTTGCTCATTGTCGTGTAACGGAAAGGGAGCAAAGACCTCAAAAGAGAACCAATTCTGTTTAATCCCGTTGAATCTCGACTTTTCTAGTATTTCTCTTTTTCAAGCAACCAACTCTTTCAGTTCCTTGGTTACTCTACTTTACTATATCTGCTTCGCTACAACTTTACGAAGGTATGATCTAGTATCACGGTTTCATCTTGCTCTACTGCAATTTCAAGGAGATAAGATTTGTTGTAGTAGATTCAATCTGATTCACTGTAACTTCAGGGGTATAGGAATTGTAGCTTCAATCTGTTTCACCACAAATTCAGAAAGATAAGATTCGCTATGGTAGATTCAATCAAACCCACTGCAACTTCAAGGATATGGGATTCGTAGCTTCATCTTGTTTTACTGTAACTTTAGGGAGATAAGATTCGCCATCGTAGTTTCATTCCAACCCCCTACAACTTCACGGGTATAGAAATTGTAGCTTTAATCTGATTCACTACAACTTCAAGGATATAGGATTTGCAGCTTTAGCTTGCTCCACTGTAGCTTCAGGGAGATAAAATTTGTTATGCCAGATTCAATCCGACCCACTGCAACTTTAGGGGTATAAGATTTGTGGTTTCACTGATCTGTTACACCATTGTCTAGGGAACAGGACTGTAGAATCCATTTCATAGGCCTATATTCTATGCCAAGCGATTAGGATGTTATGATCAGAATGAATCAAATGCTCTTAACTAGATGTATATGAATGATATTTGTATGAATGCAGAATGACATTTCTTAGAATGATCCCTTTTTAGTGCTTAGGTTGACATTGTTCGTTATTCGTTAAGGTTTTATCACTTATATGTTATCATGCCTTCTTGTTCAGATCTGATATTTTTGACAGGAAACCCAAAGAAGTAATCACAATTTAGACTCTTCGTTCCCAGATATTTCCAACCCTTAGATTTGGCTAGTTCTGACTAGTGGTCCTGTTTCAGGTCCTTATACTATTTATAAACCTTTCAGAGCAATATGCAGAAATCCTTTTACTTAAATATTGTCAGTCCATTAATCGTTATTTCAATGTAAAGAATGCTTGAAAAAGGTTATAACAATGGACAAGATTGAAATTTATTGGGAGTAAAGCTCGAAATGAAAAGATTAATCAAAATAACAAACATTACTAAAATACAAAGTGAGTAAGATGAAATTAGGTGGCCCAAATATCGCAGCGTGAGCATCTCTGCACAAACTTCTTGAAGATGATTTTGAGCCTAATATGTGTCTAGGAGGTTTAGAGTACTCCATTAATGCTTCAATATGCAAAGTTTCCCCTCCTTGTTACTTCTGAGGGGATAAGACTACCACATGTCTCATCTTTGATCAAAATTTGAACCGCCCTTTTTCGAGTTTTCAACTCAAAACCTTTTTTGTCTCAAGGCACCCTTCGCGGGTTTCTGCCTTTGCCTCTCCCCCTTTTTTTAGGTAAAGTATTTCTTCACTGAATCCGAATTCATGGGATTGGGCAGGTTTTTTCTATTTATCTTGGTGAGAATCAATGCTCCTCTAGAAAAAACTTTATTTATCACATAAGGTTCTTCCTAATTCGACATCCATTTTCCTTTGAAGTCTTTTTGTATGGACAGGATCTCTTTCAATATCAGGTTCCCCTCAAGGAATTCTCTAGGGCTAACATTTTTGTCACAAGCTCGCATCATTCGTTTTTGGTACATCTGACCATACGGATAGCTTTTAGCCTCTTCTTTTCGATCAAATCCAACTGATCATATCAAGATTAGATCTATTCTTCTTCATCTAACTTCAACTCTGACAAAACTCGGAGAGAAGGAATCTCGACTTCAGCGGACAAAATTGCCTTTATTCCATAAACCAATGAGAAAGGCGTTGCCCCAGTGGAGGTTCTGACAGACGTTCGATAAGCATAGAGGGCAAATGGTAACTTCTCATGTCAATCTTTATAAGTCTCTATCATTTTCCCCATGATCTTCTTAATGTTCTTATTGGTTGCTTCCACTACACTATTCATTTTTGGGCGATATGGTGATGAGTTATGATGTTTGGTCTTGAATTGATTACAAACCTCCGCTATCATACTGTTGTTCAAATTTAATGCATTGTCAGATATGATCCTTTCTAGTATTCCATACTGACATATGATCTCTTTCTTTAAAAATTTGCTGACTGCCAACTTTGTGACATTAGCATAGGAAGCGGCCTGTACCCACTTGGTGAAGTAATCGATGACCAAAAAGGTGAATCGATGCCCATTAGAAGCTTTTAGCGAGATTGGCCCAATGACATCCATGCCCCATATAGAGAAAGGCCATGGAGAAGTCATAACATGTAGAGGTGAAAGAGGCACATGAATTTTGTCTCCATAAATTTAGCACTTATGACATCTCTTGGCATAACTAATACAGTCCCCTTCCATGATAAACCAATAATATTGGAATCTCATGATTTTTCTGGCCATTATAAAACCATTAACGTGTGTTCTACAAACACCCTCATGGACTTCTTCCAAAATTTTCTTGGCCTCAATAGCATTGACACATCTTAGTAGCAACTGATCCTTTCTTCTTTTGTATAGGATCTCTCCATCTAGGACATACTCATTGGCCAGCCTTCTTAGTGTAATTTTATCATTCTCGGTTGCCTGCTTAGGGTAGTCACAGTTCTTTACATAGTACAATATGTCGTCGTACTAAGGGTGATCATCCCTTTCTTCTTCCTCAATGTTATAACAATGGGGCTGGAGCCTCATATATACTCATCTAGATAGGTTTCATATCCTTTTGTTTGTTCACTTTGACCATGGATGCTTCGGTAGCTAAGGTGTCGACCATCTGATTTTCATCTCGCGGAAGGTAGTAGAAGGTGATATCATCAAACTCCTTAATTAATTCAAGGACTAGCTTTCGATAATCGATCAACTTGAGATCTCTCGTCTCCCATTCACCTTTGAGTTGATAGATCACTAGTGCAGAATCCCCATATACCTCTAGTACCTTGATCTTGAGTTCTATGGCTGTATGGATACCCATGATACATGCTTCATATTCTGCCATGTTATTTGTGCAATCAAAATCCAGTTTACTAGTAAAAAGGATAATGATCTCCGTCAGGGATACCAGGACTACCCCGATTCTGTTACCCATAGCGTTTGAGGCCCAATCAAAATTTAGTTTCTAGGGATATTCTTCTTGAGCACCTTCTTCAGTGATCGCAACATACATCAGATCCTCATTTGGAAAATCGAAATTTAAAGGGTCGTAATCCTCTAGAGCTCTGCTAGCTAGGAAGTCCGCTATTGCACTCCCCTTTACTGCCTTTTGGTTTTACATAAATTATATCAAATTTAGAGAGCAGGATTTGTCATCGAGCCATTCTTCCATTCAACGCAGTTGACTTCATCATGTACTTTAAAGGATTCATTTTTGAGATGAGGCAAGTTGTATGGTACAACATGTATTATCTTAATCTCTAGGTTGTCCAGATTAAGGTGCAACACAACTTCTCAATTGGCGAGTATCTTGTCTCATATTCAGTAAATTTTTTACTAAGGTAATATATCACTTTTTCTTTCCTCCTTGACTCATCATGTTGGCTAAGCACGCATATCATAGAATTCCCGAATACTGCCAAGTACAATATCAGTGGCTTATTTGGGCTAAGTGGCATCAGCAATGAGGCATTGGACAAGTAATGTCTAACCTTGTCGAAGGTCTTCTAGCATTCCTCATCCCAAGCACTTGGATTATGTTTCTTAAGAAGACGGAATATATGTTCGCATTTCTCGATTAGTTGTGAAATGAATTGGGTGATGTAATTTAATCTCCCTAAGAAACCCCGGGCCTTCTTTTGAGAGCACGGTGGAGGCAACTCTTGTATAGCTTTGACTTTATCCGGGTCGATCTCGATCCATTTCTCGCTGACTACAAATCCTAGCAATTTTCTCGACATTGCCTCGAAGGTACATTTTGCCAGATTCAACTTTAGCTGGAATTTTCTCAAGCTCAAAAATAATTTCCTCAAGACTTGTACATGCTCATTTTCTATTTAGGATTTTGCAATCATATCATCAACATAAACCCTGATTTCTATGTGCATTATATCATGAAACAAAGTTACCATGGCTCTTTGATACATCACTCCCACATTTTTTAGTCCAAATGGCATCACTTTATAGTGAAATGTTCCCCACATGGTTAAGAATGTGGTCTTTTCCATGTCTTCAGGATGCATCTTTATCTGGTTGTATTTGGAGAAGCCATCCATAAATGAGAACAGTGAATAAGTTGTCGTGTTGTCCACTAAGGTGTCGGTGTGAGGCAACGGGAAATTGTCCTTCGGGCTAACTTTTTTTAAATCCATATAGATTACACACACTCGTACTTTCTCATATTTCTTAGAGACGGAGACTATATTGGCTACCCACTCTAAGTATTTAACCACTTGTAGGAAACCAGCATCGAACTGTTTCTTGACCTCTTCTTTTATTTTCAACAGAACGTCGGGTCTCATCCTTTGAAGTTTCTGTTGAACCGGCTTGCATTCTTCCTTTATGAGAATCAGATATACCACGATATTAGTACTTAGACCAGGCATGTCTTGATACAACCATGAAAAGACATCTTTGAATTCTTGGAGTAACTCAATGAGGTCTCGTTTTGTCTCTGCAGTGATACAAGCTCCCATATTCACTTCTTTCTTTTCTTGTTTGTCTCCTAAGCTCACAATTTCTACTAACTCTTTGTGAGGTAGGCTTTGTTTCTCATCTTGTTCTACCATCCTTAACAAATCAGAAGATAAGTTACAATCTCGATCATCTTCAAGATCATTGGTTCCCATTTGACCTCTCCCCTACTTAGTCGTGCTCTTCTTATTTCTTGCTTCTTTTCTAGTTTCTTCTTCTTTTGTCTCGCATATGGCTTGTACTCTAAGCCAAAGCGGTCTTGTTTATCCATCAACATTGCTGCCTCGACTCTTCCTTAAAGGTATTGTCTAAGTCCTCTTCCTAGCAAGGCTCCCTTCCTGACCGTCAACTACAGACCCATCCTCGTGGTTTTGGATATTTTTGGTACTAGGATCTTGTTTCCTTCAACAATGAAAGTTGGATTAATAAATTTCATTGATCGAAAGGAACATTCTATTACCTCCTCATCTGCTCCTATGTATGGTGCATCACTAGTTATAGATGTAATGATATCCTCTTCAGTGTTTATCATTACCAGGCGACCCTTTGTTACCAACTTCAATTTTTGGTTGAGTGATTATGACACTACCCCAACCGAATGAACCAAGGCCTACCTAACCAGAAGTTATAAAAGGGTTTGATATCCATTACCAAAAAGTCTACCTAATATGTGTTCAGGCCGATTAATAGAGGTATTTCTATCCTCCCCATCACCTTACTTTCTATACCATCGAATGCTCTCACTATATTTTGGCACGTCTTCATGTAAGAGCTATCCGTTGACAACCTATTAAGTGTGGTTAGAGGCAAGACGTTCAGCGTAGATCCATTGTCGATTAACACTTCTGGCAATGTATATCCTTTGCAGCGGGTAGAGATATGTAGAGTCTTCGTGGATCCATGCCCTTTGGAGGTATTTCATCATCATTGAAGGAGATGAAATTATCGGTACTGAAATTGTTAACCAAATGATGTAGCTTGTTTACAGAGATGTTATCAGTGACATAAGTTTCATTTAACATATTCATCAATATGCTACGATGTGTCTCTGAGCTCAAGAGCAATGATAATACTGATATGCTAGCTGGTTGTTTGTGTAGCTATTCTACAACAATATACTTGCTATGTTTCAAGAACTTCAAGAATTCCTTAGCCTCATTCTCAGTTATTGGCTGATTGACAGGTGATTCAAATCTAGCCATTTTTCTTTCTTATGCTCAACTGCCAAGGTTTTTTCCTTAAGGGGTTGGGTTCTTGCAATTGCAGGGTCATAGTGCCTCCCACTACGCGTGAAGACACCAATATCCTGGCCCCTTTCTGGAGTGCCAACCGAGTTTTCCTCTCTCAGAATCATCACGTTGCTATCATAATTCCATGAAACCCTTTTGCTATCGTTGTAGGGAAAAGCCACGGGTTTTCTAATTATGACTCTTGGCGTAGCTTGCATTCCAACTTCATTACTTCTCGGTCGGGAAATAATCACCACCGGATGGTTGACCTTGTGAACTTTATCCACTGATCCTTCCTCTGAGGCTCAAACATCTCCTCCCTCCAATCCCTTGACATTTTCAAAGAATTCCAATTCCTTGTTATCTATCAGGCTTTGCATTAGAGTTCTAAATTTAGTGCAATCTTGGATCTCATGACCTTCTTTAGCGTGGAACTCACAGTAGCTCCTTACCCCTTTGAGCATCTCTTTGAATCTTGAATGATTAATCCCACGCCTATCATTTTTGGATCTCACGACCTTCTTTAGCGTGGAACTCACAGTAGCTCCTTACCCCTTTGAGCATCTCTTTGAATCTTGAATGATTAATCCCACGCCTATCATTTTTTCCAAACCCATTTTAATGGGGTTTTCACCTCCGTAACATCGGTTTTGGTCCTCTTGCCTCCACTCTCAATTATCACATTTACCCCTTGGTCAGAATGACTGGGTAACTAATTTCCTGCCACATTAGGTCTTAAGGGAGCATCGAACCTTACAATCCCCATCTTGTTGAACCTCTCAATCAACTTCTTGAATGTAGTGCAATTCTCAATCCAGTGTCCCATTATTCTTGTGTGGTACTCGCATTGAGCATTTGTATCATACCACTTTAGGAACGGAGGTTGCATGGGTTTTAAATAAAACGGGGATACTACATGCGCATTAAACAAATTCTAATATAACTCTCCATATGTCATCAGATAAGTGTGAATTAGAGTTTTTCCGTGTTTGGCCTTACGTTAGATTCTTGTCTCGAAGGTCCTTGATGGCTAGTTGTCATGGTCCTTGGTTGGCCTACAGTGACCGATTTTGAATAGCTCTTATTATACACATTGACGGTGTTTGCTTCATTTTTTTCTTTCTCAGGGAAGACCTTTTAGCATTTCCTCCACGTCTATTTTCCCACTTCTTATTGCATTCTCAATCATTTCTCCAGTCATTACTATATCTGAGAAGCTCTTGGTAGCACTACCCAGCATATGGTTAATGAATGGGGCTTTCAAAGTGTTTATGAAAAGCATTGTCGTCTCTTTTTCCAGAAGTGGTGGCTGAACTAGTATTACCACCTCTCTTCATCTTTGAGCATATTGCCTAAAGCTTTTATTTTGCTTATTCTCCATGTTTTGCAATGTAATTCTATCAGGTGTCATGTCAGTTACACGACTGTATTGTTTCATAAAAGCTTGTGCAAAGTCTTTCCATAAATTAATTTTGGCACAGGTTAGCTGATTATACCATTTTGCAGCCGACTCAGTCAAACTATCTTGGAAGCAATGATATGGGCTTCAGGACTAGTCCCATTGTATTTTTCAAATTTTGGAGTTTTGAATTTTGGTGGGAGCATTAGATCTGGGACTAAACTCAATTCCTTGGCATCGACCTCGCAAAGGTAGTCAACATTCTCCATAACTCTAAATTTCTTCTCCAACCACTTACACAAATCTTTTAGCTGTTTTGACAATTCTACTCTTTCTCTATCCATTTCCACAATGCCGTCCAAATCTGGCACAACGAGGTTGGTCAGATAATCTCTGGGATTGGAACCTGAACCCATTAGGTAATTCACCAGTCCTGAAGTGCCGGCCTAGTATTGTTGTGGTCTTATGGTAATGGGTACTCTCTATGGATATGTATCTGGTTGGGCTTGGACATTCACTAGGTAAAGCCTGGAGGTATGTAGGGTCTTAATTATCATCCCTAGACTTAATCACAGTACTCTTCCCTTTTTCAATCCCTTTAGCCAATTACTAGGTCAAATGGCTTATTATGCTTCGTTGGGACTCTTGTATTTGATCCTTCATGTCTTGCTATACCTTAGCAAATTAGTTCTGCAGCTACGCTTGTAACTGATCTTGCATGTCTTTCTGAATTTGTTCTAGTCTCTCTAACCTTTGATCCATGGCTTTGGTTTTACCGCAAGTATTGTAACGATATTTGATTGGTAGATTCTTGTTGGTTTCCAAGGTAACGGTCATAATTTCAATTAATTAGGGTCTTTTTATGAAATTTAATGCATATGATGAAAAGTAATGCTGATGAATGAAAAATAAATGCAAAAAGAGGCATTGATTCTGATTCAATTCTATTAGAACAACTTTACTAGAAAGTAAATTTCTTTACATAAAATAGATACATTTTACATATAAGGCATTGCCCTAATACTGAAAGCCTTGACTTTCCTAAGAAGCCTAGCTAATTCTCAGCCTCAATCTAATTCTTATTTGTATCTCAAGCTTAGCATGCCAGCTTAAGCCGCTAGGGTTTGCAAATGTCTGGCTACTTCCCGTACTTAAGTCAAAGCTTCACCTATGAGGTGATCTCTATCCTTGATCTGACCTTGAGAGCATTGGAGTTGCTCCTCTAATGTTCATTATTCGTTTCAAGAAGCTCAACTTGAAATTCACAATTTTGCAGTGCAGCCTTAAGCTCTTCTATTTTTCCCTTCAAATATTCAATCTTAGTCAGGCTTGCTTTCAAATCGATCACAAAGTTACGACTATGATGTTGATGCAATGACCTTTCTAATTCCGCTACCTGGGCTCTTAATCCAACCTTTTCATTTCGACTTTCTAACAAATCCCTTTTTACAGCATCTTCTCAGACTCGAGCATCTTGGATTTTTTTTCCATTGATTAGCTTTAATCTTTTCTTCTTGGATTTCTTGCCTTTATTATTTCAATGTTTTACCCAACTCGACAGTCATCGTCGACAAACGCAACTTCTTATAATTTGTTTTTAAACTGTCCAAGTCTTCCTTAGCGTTGTTCTTTCCTTTTTTCATTTTCTCAGCTTCTAACTTCTGGAAGTCGACATCTAATCCTCACTGAACCTTTCCCTCTTCCAACTTTTCTATGCTTTTCCCTAGCTCTAAACTCTTCTTTTCTAAGTCTTGCTTTACGATCTCTAATTTAGACAAGATCACTTGCAAGTGTTTTTCTATTGGCAGGGTACTTTCTTGGCTTGCCGAAGAGACATTGTAATTGATTCTTTTACCCCACCACCAATCATATTCTGGGGTCGTCATGGGATTTGCAAAAAATCTCTTCATTTTGTGAGTTTGGTTCTACGCATTAAAAATTTCATGAACCTTCTTTTTATAATTGTCACATTTGTATGCAAACTCACATTGAGCCAACCCTTGAGTTTCAGGTATAAACTACTTTGACCTATACTGTCTCAATATAAGTAGAGGGGCATATCCAACAGCTCTCCATATCCTGAGTAGAGGGAACTAGTCAAAGTCTCCACATTTGTACAAACTTTCATTAGGGATCATCCAAAGGGTCCTCCATTCAACGTCTTTGTCTTAAAGACTCTGGAGAATTACCATCCACTTTTTTTCAGAAATGTTGTCTCATCTTAGGATAGCTACTAATTCTTTAAACAGAGAGTAGTCCTCGGAAAACACTCGATAAGAGACTTTTTCTACTTTGCAAAAGTTGCCATGGAACCAGGCTAGCAAGAGTTGTGCACAATTGATAAATCTTCCTTCACCCGCTCTCTGGCATGCACTTAAAGATATGAAAGTTTTAGGAAAAATTATTGAGATGGGCGTGACCCTTTTGTCAAGCTAGTCAAATAGATCTAAAACTGCATCATCAATGTTCCCTAGTGTTTTGGGGAAGATAACTAACCCATAAATACTTAAGGTGAAAATGTCGACTCTTTTCCTCACATCCAGATGTACCAAGATCAAATCTTGCAGACTTTTCCAAGGGACGCATTTACTATCCCCTTTTTATTTAATCCGGGCCACGACCCATTGCTAGCTCATCCCAATTATGTTCATTAGTCTCTTTAAGAAAGTCAGACATTGGCGGCTCTAGAATAAACTTTGTCCACTTGGATCCTCGGGCAACGGAGCAGAGTTGTGTACTCTTCTACAGTGGGCACCTAGTTTACCTTCCCAAAAGTGAAGCAGCTATTGGTGGGATTCCAACATTGGGCAAGAGCTTAGAATAGGTTCTTATCCACTTTGACTTCTAGTAAATAAGGTAAATCACCATATTTACGGTAGAATAACTACTTGATTGGTCATCCCATTGGTCCCATATTTCTTTCAACTCTTGAAGATTATTCTGAGTCACACTAATGTGGGTGAAATCCCATAATTCCAACATCCACCCCCTGTTAGGCTGTCACCCTTCTTTTATTGTATTTTCTTGAACCATATTCGTACAGCCGCATTGTCTTCCACTTTATCAAGAAATCTCTTTTTCATGACAAGCTCTCTATTTAGCAACTAAACGTGAATCAACACCCTTTTCTATGATGAAAACACATTGCAGTCACAGCTAAAACAAAACGAACCAAGTTAGTACATTTCATACAAAGCTAGAATACAAAGCAAGAAAGAGTAAATAGAACATCTATTCAGGTACCACTAAAGGTTTGATATGGTTCTACCTAGAGTGGGTTCTTTAGGGCTCATTATATGCGGTTCAATTCTAAAGTAAGGGTACTTGAACCAGTAGATTCCTCAATCCTCACCCATTATAGGCTCATACAGACTGAGTTCAGTTCAGGGGAATACATTTCCCTATGGCTGTATAGAGATGAAGACTTCACGAAGACATAGATATGGATGTATCCCGAAAGCGATCCACTATCCTATACGGAGGTGAAGACCTTACGAAGGAATAGCTTCCCATTCCCACTTAAAAAGAGTAAAATGTAATGATTATGCCATGCCATATATGTGAAAATATATCAAGAGAAACTATAAACCAATAAAGAAGACATACTAAATTATTGTGTAACCTAAGATAATATAGACCTTATTTACCACTAAAATAAAATCTGAATGATGAAATACAAGGAGGGGATCGTTAATTTAAACCAAATTATCAATTTTTGACAAAAAGACTAAAAAGTTATCAACTTGCAGCTTGACTCTCTTATTGTCCCTAATGGAGTCGCCAAGCTATCGAAACCTTTTCTAAAATTGACTTTTTATTTTAAAATGAAAATAGAGTCGCCACCAATCCTTTTTATTTAGGTGTGATTGGATCACCTCAAAACTTGGCCATTCTAATAAAATGTAAGATTTATTAAAATGATAATTTTCGGTCTATAAAATCCAAGAAATGGGTTTGGGAATTGGTTATGTATGAGGAAGGGTTAGCACTCTCATAATGCCTAAAATTGGTACCTAATTGATTACTTGATGTCTTAGTGTCGAGAATTAAAAATTCAAAGAAAATTTCAGATACGATCCCCTTCTTGTATGATTGCAAACTAAATTGAATTTTATGGAAAGAGCCTCTTATTTCGAGTCAACCGAGAAAAGGATCATGCCCCATGAGTTAGGGTACGATATCTTGAATCCTCGAAAATATGGATTCTCGTTATTTGATTATTACCTAAGTCTTATATATTTTAAATTTTAAAAGGATGCTCGTTTATCTTGGTTTAAGGAGAAAGTCATACCCATTAAGTTAGGACACTATTTCTCGAATCCCTAAACAAATAACATTGCCTCAGTTTTAAAAAATTCCTTTTTTATGCCTCGAGTAAAAATGAATACAATGTTTAATGCAATATGCGACTGATTTATTCAAGTGTTGGTACAAAATTAAACGAATATTTAAACATGTTGCATAATATGGAAATGGCAAAAATAGTATAGAATAGCTAACGTGATCAAAAAATGATAACAAAATAATAACAAGTGGTAGTTGGAATAATTTTTAGCCGATTAATAATATTATTTAATAATGGCTATAATAGTAAAATAATAAGTGGAACATTAGTAGTAAAATAATAAAAAAGTATGATAATGCTATGATAATGGTTGTGTAATATTAGTGATGACGAAATAAAATATTAATTAGCAAAAATAATCATTTAACAATAACATCAACATTAAAAAATATAAATAAAAAAATGAACTAAAATGAGATGATTAAGAAACTTAAGGATAAAAATGCAAGTTATGTAAATTAAAGGATAAAATATAAATAATGAATTAAAAATGCTGAAAATTAAATAAATAAAAAGGTAAGATTAAATCGAAACCATAATAAAATTTTAGGGGATAAAATAATAAAAATAGTAAATAAAGAGGCACAATTAAATAAATGAAGGATTAAATTGAAACTTAAACAAAACTTAAAGCATAAATTGTGAAATAAATAAACAAGGGAAAATAAAGGACTAAATTAAAAATATAACAAAATTTAACGTCTAAATTATGAGAAAACAAAAGATAAAAGATTAAATTAAAATGGAATAGAAAAGTTTAGGGACCCAAAGGGAAATTATCCTAACCCCATGTCATTTCCTTCGTTCAACAGACGGTCAAACGACCGATTTACAAGGAAATTAAAATTATGGGGTAAAAATAAAAAAAATAAAAAAAGGAGTAGGATGAAAATAAAAAGGAACAAAAGAGAAAAAGGACCAAAATGGAAATTACCCCCAAGTGAAAACACGCGGATCCTAGGGGGTCGGGTCAGATTATTCGGGTCGACTTTGAAACGACGCCATTTTTGGCGTCTAAAGCCAAGCCTAAAACGACTTTGTTTTGAAGGGGCTATATAAGTTAAAAAAAATTATTTTTTGCATCAGTTAAAAAAAACACTTCCTGTTTCTTTTTTTTTCTCTCAAACCCTCTCTCTCTCTGTGGCCATAAGGACGGCGGACCTTAACCGCTGCCACCAATCATCAGCGATGGTGACTGCTGCCTACGGTGGCCAAAAAATTAAAAAACCTCCCTTTTTAACCCTTTTCGCACATAATGAAGATTTGGGGGTCAAATCCCAAAAAATAAGTCAAAGTTTTGCCGAAAACATAGAAACATTTCAGTTTCTCCCCTTTTCGACAAAGCCCTCGATGAGACCGTGTGGACTATTTAAGGCAGTATAACCTTCAAATTTTAGAAAAAATTAAGTCTCAGGATCCACACGGCCAAGGACACGCCTGTGTGTCTAGGCCGTGTAGGTCACATAGCCATGTCGCTAGGCCGTGTAACTCATTGTGTAACAGCCTGATTTTACCCTAATCGAAATAGTAGTTTTGGGACCAAAAATTCGAGTCTAAAAAATATTTTAATATTATTTTCTGTGCTAAATATGTGTGAAATTATATGTGTGAAAGTTTC
>JABFAF010276894.1:0-12201 GCA_013677275.1 Gossypium schwendimanii
CCTTCTCCTTTTACCCCTTTATTCCCTTTTGGTTCCTTCTGCTCCCAAGCGATACTTAATAGAGTGGGTTGCACTATTACGCCATTGAGGTTAAAAAATGTTTTTAAAATTATTGATGTTAAAAAGTATTTTTAAGAAGATAAAAAAAATGTTTTTAAACTATTGATGTTAAAAAGTATTTTTTAAGAAAATAAAATTTCTATTTTAAATATGATGTTGTAAAGTAAAAATATTAAAAAATAAGTTGTTTAGTAATTAATATTTTTTTGGTAGAAAAGAGACAGCACTAGACGATTACAATAACCAATTCATAAATTAAAAGGGATCTAGATTCATTATTATCTTGAACCAACAAATCTCTAACTGAAACCGACGGAACTGCAAATAAATGGAGCCAAGAGTCCCCTGTATCAGCACATTTAGCCATATGATCCACAACCCCATTTTGACCCCTCAGAATATGTCAGACACGAACCTCCTATTTTCGCTACAACAATTGATGTAATAACCTTAATTCCACTAAGCTACTCATCATTCCAAGTATCTTCAACAACTATACGCTCCTCGACAATTTGAGAACCACCCTCCATAAGAGTTTTCTTTGAGGTCCTTTCAAGGTCACAAACCAACCCTTCCATTGCCGACTTCAACTCAACCAAATCACGCAAATGATTCTCCATCATCTCATCCGGTGGTCTCCCTTACTGCCCAAAAATTATATTATGAACTCTCAACTACAACTCTTGAGAAGCACTGCTTTTTTCACCGAATCTAAACATCTTATTTTCTTTATTGTTATACGAAGCCATTTTTTTCCGTTCCATTATGCGCACTGCAATGTGCTTCTCTTTATTCAAATTCAGTGACACATCTATTGGTTGTATGACTATGTTTTTTCCCCGACCAGCAGCACCCATAAGTACAATTTTTTATCCATCATCAAACACCCCATGTCCAACAATAACCTTCACTCCAAATCTACCATTATTGGGCCTTAGTGCTGACGGACCAGATTTTGGCCTAGCATATATCATTACCCCTTTTAGCCCGCTTATTAGCTTTGGTATCCATAGATCCGCTCTCAGTCATTTGGAGACCTAAAACTCCATTGCCACCTACGCCTTTAATCTGCCTCTGATTTCTTTCTTCCATTTCTTCATCAATCTTCCCATCAACATCAATGAGATTTTCTCCCCTAAAATCTCCAAGTGCCGCAAACCACCAAAAGCATCGCTGAAACCATCGTTCCTCTCATCCCCTATGACTCGACTTCTCCTTTTTAGTCGTTCCACTACCATCTAATGGCCAAAGGGCTCCTCCTCTACCCTTCGTTCAATCCCTGACTTTTCTATCATCTGACTAACACAATCAGAATCAACTGTCGGTGATGTTGTTTTAACTCCCGAGCACAAGTCTGCTCCATGCCTATAAAGTCCACACTTGAAGCAAATGTTAGGCAAAGCTTCACATTCGACTTGTTGAAGGCGACCATTGATTCTAATTATGGCCACTAGTGGCTTCCTCAAATCGACACAGACTGCCAGTTGCTCGAACCTTTCTTTGCGATCACAATTCGTGTGCACATCCAACTTAACCATCAATCCAACTGTTTGACCGGTCGCCCTAAGAAGAAAATCTGAGTAATACCCTTCAGGTAATATTAGAAGCCGTATCCAAACAACCTACGATTCAATCCCACTTTGTGATGTTGAGAAATTTGGTAACCATGGCCAAAAAGTTAGATATCTTCCAAAAATTACTCATGGCCCCCTAATTAAGACTTTGTTGTAGTTGTTTTTATCCTAAAATCTAACCAGGAAAAAGTCATTTTCAAGATCCATGAGTTGAATTGGGCATTTTAGATTCCAAGATAAGGTAATCTTGTTCAAAAGAACATTTTTAGAGTTGAGTGACTCGAATCCTTATTTAAATAAAATATAGTGGTAAAATAAAATAAAAGTAAAATCCATATAGAACTATACTTCATCTATTTTACATTGATTAGAATAATATTTTTCAACCTTGCTACACTTCATCTATTTGACATTTATTATAATAAAGTTTTTCTACTTATAAATAGATGTAGTATAAACTCCTCTTGTACCATTTGAATTCGACATTAGTGAATTTTTTTCTCCTTTGCTCGTGGTTTTTGCTGAAAAGGTTTTCCACGTAAAATCTGTGTACTTTATTTTTCTTTTTCTTATTGCTTTGCAATCATTCTATATTGCCATTACTGATACTAGTTCTACAAATTGGTATCAAGGGCTTTTCGAGTTGCTTGTTTCAATTACGGTAATGGCAAAAATGAAATATGATATTTTGCTATTGGATCGCAACACCAGATTTGTGTTGTGATAGGTAAAGATGTAAACAGTTCTTGTATAAATAGATGTGGAGGATGCCCTGCTAGGGTTAAATAAGATGCCTTCGATATTGATGGATGAAGAGAAGAGATGTAAATATCGAAAGGTTTTAACGCAATAACAGTTGCATCTGTCGAATGAAATTTTACAGGATGTGTTAAAAGAGAAGACCGCTATTGCATTGTGGAAAAAGCTTGAGCAACTATGTATGTCAAAAACCTTAATTAGCAAGCTGCATATAAAGCATCGTCTTTATGCTCATCGTTTGGAGGAAGGTGTGTCTGTGTATGGACACTTAACTGTGTTTAAAGAAATTCTCTTAGACTCAGAGGCCATAGAGGTTCAGTATGATAAAGAATATTTAGGGTTAATTCTTCTTTGTTTGTTGCTCTTGTCTTATTCAACCTTTAGAGATGCAATTATGTATAGCCGCGAATCTCTCACAGTTGATGAAGTCTATGCTTCCTTAACCTTGTATGACAAGATAAAACATCTTGTGGTTGGATCCGACTCTAAGGGAGAGGGTCTAATTGTTTGTAGGAGATAAGAACAAAATACTGATGATAGTCATGGGAAAACATAGGAACAGAATCCTCGCAGTAAATTTAAGGGTAGATCGAGATATTCAAATAGTGGTAAAACTTGTAACTTCTGCAAGAAGTAAGGGCACATTAAGTCTTAGAGCTATAAGTTGCAGAACAAGATCAAAAAGGAGGCTATGAATCAAAAGGGAAACAACCAGAATAATACAGTAAAGTTAATATAGTAGAAGACTATAGTGATGGTGAACTTCTAGTTACTTCTACTGACAACTCTAAAGTGAGCTAGGAGTGGATAATTGATTCTGGTTGCACATTCCATATGAGTCTCAATTAGCATTGGATTACAACATATGAAATTGTGTCTGATGGTGTTGTTTTGATGGGAAATAATGCTTCATGTAAAATCGCAGGTATTGGCACGATCAAAATTAAGATATTCGACGGAGTCGTCAGAACACTTAGTGGCATACAATATGTACCAAAATTGAAGATGAATTTGATTTCGTTGAGTACTCTTGATTCAAAAGGGTATGAGTACACAGCTGAAAGTGGAGTTCTAAAGACTAGCGAGGGTTCTCCCATTGTGATGAAAGGACAGAGAAAAGCTGTCAAGTTATATATGTTGCAAGGTTCAATTATCACTGGTGGTGCAGCCGTCGCTTCCTCTTCTGTGTTAGATGACGAAATTACTAGACTTTGACACATGTGTCTAGGGCATATGAGTGAGAACAACATGGTAGAATTAAACAAAAAAGGTCTTCTTGATGGACAAGGCATTAGCAAATAGAAGTTCTGTGAGCACTGCGTTTTTAGGAAGTAAAAAGAGAGTTCAGTTCACAAGAGGAATCCATAATATGAAGGGAACGCTAGATTATATTCATTCTAATCTTTGGGGACCATCTAGAGCATATTCGAGGGGTAGAGCTAAGAAAATAAATAAAGCACCTCTGTACATATAATGGTTTGGAATTTTGTTCTGATGAGTTTAATCAATTCTACAAATCAGAAGAGATCGTGAGACACTTAATAGTTTGTCATACTCCACAGAAAAATGGCATTGTAGAACAAATGAATAAAACAATCATGGAAAAAGTTCGATGTATTTTGTTGAATGCTTATTTACCGAAGTCGTTTTGGGTTGAAGTGACCTCTACTAAATGTTTTTTATTAATCGGTCTCTATCCGTTGCCATTGGGAAAAAGACTCCACAAGAGGTATGGTCTGGCAATCCTACTAACTATTTTTATTTAAAAATTTTTGGGTGTCCTGCTTATGTTCATATTAGTAATGAGAAATTGGAGCTTAGATCTATTAAATTTGTTTTTCTTGGTTATAAGACGGGTGTTAAAGGGTATAAGTTATGGTGTCCTAAAACAAGGAAAGTTATAATTAGAAAAGATGTTATTTTTGATGAAATTGCTATGCTACCTAATTTACCTATTAAAGACTTTTTCAATAAAGACCAATAAAGTTCAAACACACATGTGAAGCAGATAGAGCTTCAGATTGATTTAGAAACTATAACATAGTCTACCTCTTAGGTTAAAACAGAAACTCAGAGTAGAGTTGCTTCTTCACCCCAGTCAGTACCACAATATTCTATTGCCAAGAACAAACTTTTAAGGGAAATTAAACCTTTAAAAAGGTACGTCGGGGCTGATTTAGTTGTTTATACTTTAAACATGGCTAAAGATATAGATGCAAATCAAAAGCCATCTACTTATTCCGAGGCAGTTAGTTGTGAAGATTTAAGAAAGTAGATGTTTGCTATGCAAAAAGAGATGGAACCACTCCATAAGAATAGAACATGGAACCTAGTGAAGCTTCCTAAGGGTAAAAAAGTTGTTCCTTGTAAATGGATGTTTAAGAAGAAATAAGGGACTCCAGAAGTTGAAGAACCAAGATATAAAGTAAGGTTGGTTGCAAAAGATTATAGTTAGATTCCAGTGTAGACTTCACAAATGTGTTTTCTCCAGTTGTGAAACATAGTTCAATTCGAGCCTTACTTGGTATTGTGACCATGTATGATTTGGAGCTTGAGCAGTTAGATGTAAAAATAGTGTTCTTAGATGGAGAATTTGAGGAAGATATTTACATGCAACAACTAAAGGGTTTTATAGTCTCAAAAAAAAAAGAGGATTATGTTTGCTTGCTGAAAAAGTCCCTTTATGGCCTGAAATAGTCACCAAGGCAGTGGTACAAGAGGTTTGATTCATTTATGACTACTCATGATTTCAAAAGAAGCAGCTTTGACAATTGTGTTTATTTTAAGAAAACCAGTGATGGTTCTTTTGTATATCTACTCCTTTATGTTGATGACATGTTGATAACAACCAAAGATAAATGAGAGATAAGAAAGGTTAAAACCTAACTTAGTGAAGAATTTGAGATGAAAGATTTGGGAGTAGTAAAGAAGATACTTGGGATAAATATTCTCAAAGATAGAAAAGCATATAAATTGTACCTAAGCTAGAAAGGGTACATTGAGAAAGTTCTTTACAAGTTCAATATGCAGAGTGCCAAGCTTATTAGTACTCCATTAGTAGCCCACTTTAAACTTTCATCGGCTTTGTCTCTGCAATCAGATGATGAGATTGACTACATGTCACATGTTCCATATTCTAGTATAGTGGAATCTCTCATGTATGTTATGGTTTACTCATATCCAAATTTATCATATGCAATTAGTGCAGTTAGTAAATATATGGAGAATCCCAGTAAAGAATAATAGAAAATAGTTTAGTGGATTTTCAGATACTTACGAAGTACTACTGATGTTTTTTTACAGTTTGGAAGAACTAGAGATGGAGTTATTGGGAATGTTGATTTTGATTTTGCTGGAGACCTTGATAAAAGAAGATCTCTCATAAGTCATGTCTTTACTATTGGGGGTTGCACAATTAGTTGGAAAGTCACTTTGCAAACTATAGTTGCTTTGTCTACTACTAAAGTTGAGTATATTGTGATTACTAAGGATTGTAAAGAAGCTATTTGGTTAAAGAGACTCTTTGGTGAACTCAATAAAGACCTTTAGAGTAGTACAGTGTTTTGTGATTGTCAGAGTGTCATCTTCCTTACGAAAGATCAAATGTTTCATGAGAGAACAAAGTATATTGATGTTCGGTATCATTTTGTGCGTGATATTATTACTCGCAAATATATTGTTGTGAGCAAATTTAGTACTCATGAAAATCCTACAAATATGATGACTAAATCACTTCCTATAACCAAGTTTGAGTATTGGTTGGACTTGGTTAGTGTTCATTGTTGAAGAACACCCCTTAAGGGGTTTCGTGGAAGAGGTGGAAATGTTGTTTGTTGAGAGTTCGTGGTGAAGAATTTATTTGTTGAGGATTTGTTCAAGATGGAGATTGCTAGAGTTGAGTGACTCGAATCTTTGTTAAAATAAAATATAGTGGTAAAATAAAATGAAAGTAAAATTCATATAGAACTATACTTCTTTTACTTTACATTGATTAGAATCAGGTTTTTCAAATTTACTACACTTCATCTATTTGACAATGATTAGAATAAGGTTTTTCAACCTATAAATATATGTAGTCTAAACTCCTATTGTATCATTCGAATTTGACATTAGTGAAATTTTTTCTCCTATGCCTGTGGTTTTTCCAAAAGGGTTTTCTACGTAATCTGTGTACTTTATATTTCTTTTTCTTATTGCTTTGCGATTTTTTTTATATTTTCATTATCGATGGTTGTTCTACAGATATTAAATCCAATCTTTCCCCTCAACAATTTAACGATAATAGTTTTATCCATTCAACGTTCAATATACTCTTGCACCCTATCTGAAAATGTAACCGATGGGACACCTTCAACAATTTCAATTAACACATCCCCTTCAATTAGGGCAAAATCTTCCTCCATGAATACATTTTGTTCCTTCTCTGATGACACCCTTAAGAGGCTTAACTTGTACGATGCTTTGGAAACATCTGGACTTTGAACTTTTTGCTCATTTCTGTCCACTGTCGGATCATCTTTGTCTAAATGTAGCTCCGGCCTGGTGCATACCTTTTTTGTAGCCCTACCAACACCACTATTAGATCCAGAACTATTAGCAGTCGTCGTGAGATCCACCGTAGGAAGCGTAGCACTCGTCATTAACCAAAATGTAATGTGTAAATCTCAACCGTTTAGTAATTAATTTTATGATATAGATAATACATGAAATATATAAAATTTAATCTATTAATATTAGGCTTAATGACAAATTTGGCCACTAACGTTTATATGTTTTATCAAAATGACCATAGTTGTATTTTTTAGCCTTTTTTGGCCACCAGCGTTTATTCTTTTTTTTTCAAATTATATTTTTTAAACAAGTTTGATGAAGCTACCTTTTTTTAGATAATTACGTTTATTTTCTTTAAATTAAGAGTTATTTTTTTAACTTCAGTAATTAATTAATTTATTATTTTCCACATGTAATTATTTTTAGGGTTATGTAAGTAATAAATTATATCTCATCAAAAATATTCTACATATGAAATTCCACATCATTTCGTTAACTTTTTTAACGGTACTTTCATCAAATTTGTTAGAAGCAATTTGAAAAAAAAAAAGAATAAAGGTTGATAGCCAAGAAAAGCTCAAAAATACAATTAGGGCTATTTGGCAAAACATGTAAACGTTAGTTGCCAAATTTATCATTAATTCTTAATATTATGATCTATGAAATATATAAACTTAAGTTATAATTAATTACAATAAAAATTATAATTGATTCAAATGTAAAGTATTATCAATTTCACGTGTTATTATTAGCAAGATGTCAATTTATTATTATTTTGGTATTAACAAATATTCAATTTAGATTATAATATAAATATAATAAAATGATTTATTGTAACTTATTGTTAATATTGTGGTATATGAAATATAATTTTTAAATAGATTATTAAATTTAATATAAATTATTTGTAAAATTTAATTTGAATATATAAATCATATTTATATTTTATAGCTAATATAAATGAATGAAAATTGTATAATTTGCCTCCCAAACTGGCTTTTGAAAAGCCAAAAGTTAGAATTTTTAACTTTTTTGGGCTTTTTACCTAAATAATACAAAAAAAAAAAATAATAACTGAAATGTATGCCCATTAGATTATCTACCAAAATGGTATGGTTTTACTGGTGCCGCCTATCAAATTAGCGGCATTGGACAGAAATGTAATGATCTAAAGTATTCAAGGACCTGATATGTAAATTTTTTATTTTGAGTAGCTGTTGAAAAAAAAGAGAAAGGGTGTCGCCTGACAGTGTGGCGGCACCAAATCTTAAATGTGGCTAATTGTCTTGTAAACCCCCCTTATATATTATTTTTCTTTTTATTCCCCTTCAACTCACTACATTGTGTTTAAACAAACCCTCAACCTATTTTTGTAATTAAATAAGCTCTTAACCTATGATTTTTACTCATAAAAGCCATTTATTTTAATATTAAAGTAAATATATTTTGAAGTCCAAGCTCTTATCTTAATTTCTTATTGATGCAATAAAAATTATATACACTTTAACATCAACCTAAAATCTAAAAAAGTAATCAAAAATTTCAAAAGAGTACTTAAGAATGTCATGTATATAAGCACTCTCAAGAAATTTTAAATTTTTTTTATTTAATAAACTATTCTCATCAAATTCACATTAACATAAAATTCGAATTATTTTATATTTTTTTAAATAGTTTTACTTTAATATTAAAATTTAGAACTTTCATGGGTAAAAATCATAGTTTGAAGAATTATTTAAGTACAAAAATAGTTTAAAAGCTTGTTTGAACAAAGTACAATAGTTTAAGCGCTTTTTAGTATATAGCCTTCCATCTATGTTTTCATTGGTCCTTAAGCATTGAAAATAATCAAACAATTTCTGCAATGTAGATGTTAGGTTCAACAACATATAGTCTACCAGGGCTAATATACTAAAAATCCCTTTAATGTGGGTAAAATATATTTACTTTAATATTAAAATAAAAAGATTTTATGAGTAAAAATATAAGTTACGGGCTTATTTAACTACAAAGATAGGTTAAGGGCTTGTTTAACCACAATGAAATGAGTTGAAGGGGAATAAAAAGAAAATACTAAATAAGGAGGGTTAACAAGGCAATTAGCCACATTTAAGGTTTGGTGCCACCACATTGTCAGGCGACATCCTTTCACATTTTTTTTCCAGTAGTCACTCAAAATGGAAAATTTGCATATCAGGTTCCTAAATACTTTAGATCATTATATTTCAGTCCGGTGCCACCAATTTGACAGGCGGCACCGATAAAATCATACCTTTTTGGTAAATAATCTCATGGGCATGCCATTTCAATTGTTAATTTTATTTTTTGTATTATTTAGATAAAAAAAACCCCCCTTTTTTTTTTATTGGTTTGAAAAACCATTTTGAAAAGCTGGTTTGGTTTGAAAAACTAATTGTTTACCCAAACTTTTGACTTAAAAAACTGGTTTGGCTTGAAAAGTATTTTTAAAATTCAATGGTAAACAAAGCCTAAGCTTAGTTTCCTCTTCCATTAATAAAAGGGTAATCACCTATACTATTATTTAAACTCTTAACTAAGTTGGTGTCATGAGTAAATATTTTACGATCGCCTGGAAGTTACAAAAGAAACATCTTGTTCTTTTTTCAACAATTTTTGATCTCTAGTGGACCTCTTAGTAGGATTCGAGCCCAGATGAAGTTCTGACTATCTATAGGAGAAAAAAGAACAAATGAATCTTGTAGGATTCCCAATAAATTCTTCGATTTCTTCCGGAAGTAGATGAATATTCATTTGCTTCTCATGTTTCGTGAATAGCCGAGACATTGAGGAATATCCAAAAAGGCTTTTAGAGAGTCAGTTTGATTCTATCTTCGTTCGTTCCATTTGAAGAAAGGTTGGGAAATTACGGGAATATCCTTCTGTAAATAAAATAAGTAATATTATTTAAGGGTATTTTAGTTTTTTTTATAAAATCAATAAAAATATGCATATAGTGGAATTCAAACTCACGACAATTACATTAATAAAACTTTTAATTTATTACATTAATAAAACTTTTAATTTATCACTCAACTAAAACTTTATTTTAATATTTTTATACATTTTAATTTTATTATGCATGTGGTAGAATTTCTAGTATATATAATATAAAAACTACAAAAACATATAAGAATGACAAGTGCCATATTTTTTTATATTTAATTTCTATGTATTTAAAAACTAATTTTTGTCATTTTCATTTCCATTTAGAAAAGCAATCTATTAAAATTTAAAAAAACATACCTTACAAATAGTGATAGTGGTACGATTTAGTTTTCACCAATTAGTGGAATGACGAGGAGGATCAGATCCTTCGCCTTCACTTTGAGAGCGTTTTTAACTTGATTCTTTTGGCCTTTGTCCAAAAATATATCCAAAAAAAGTAACATTTTCACCTTGGTTTTCATATAATTGATATGGAGGATATATTTGAGGAGGAGGATACATGAGAGGTGGAGGTGAGTGATACATTGGTGGTGGAGGATGCATTTGAGGCTGATGTGGCACACATAATTAGGAAATGGTGGATAATAACCATATGGTTGTGGATAACCATGTAAAGGTTGAAAATATGAACGTTGTTTTGGTGGATAAAAACCTTGAGTGCTAGTAGATGAATCACTATACCTAAGGTTACTAGAAATCGATCTCCTACCAAATGAAAAGCCTACAGAAGTATGGTTCTTGCCTTTTCCTTTTGATGGAGCTCTAGGTTCACTTCTATCTCTCTTATGTTTAGGAAGCATATTTCCATCAAATTCAGATCTATCACAAAAATGTCCACTACTGGCACCAATCCCATATTCTCCTCCATACCAGCTAGAAGACCTAATTTCACCTCTATCACCACTATGTCCATCATCGTCATCAATTGGACTTAAACCATCACCATCGGGTCCATCACCACTCTGACTTGGTGTTGCATTAGAACTTGAATGACACAAATTTTGTTGCTGAGATTGATCAACATTCATTTCATCATCAGAGATATTCACAGGCAACACACCGACATTTTCACCATCTAACAATGGATTCTCTTTAGTCATTCTGATAGTGCATCAACATATTCAAAGATATGATCAAGGCTGATAGGATTAAAACTAGCGTTTATATCATCAATGCTCATTCTTTTTTGATGCCTTATCTGAAGCCTCATATTATAGTAGGTAAACACTAGTTTCTCAAGTTTTTTATACTTCAACCTATTTCTTGCCTTGGTGTGAATATAATAAATGTACTACAATTTTGTTCGCAATTTGACTCAGAAGTTGTTTGACTAAGCACTTTAATTGCTAATTTTTGTAACTCAGGAACACATGTGTTGTATATTATCCACCACTCAGCTACATAATATTATTTAAATTTTAAAATAACTTCAAAATGTACAATATAATTAAATCATATAAATTAAATTAAATGATTTAATTAACTATTTACTCGGATTCATTTGCTTCCAAGCTCTTTGTGCTTGTGGAGTGTCGAATGTCTCATATTTATCTCTAAATAGTAATAACTGCGTAAATAAAAGATAGAGTAAAAATAAAAAATAATAATTCCATTTCAAATTATGTAACTAAGTTACAAATAATAGTATTTGAACCTAACCTGATTAACCATTCTGACTTGAGTATCAAGAGAAGGTTCTAATCTTTCAATTACTGCTCTGGTACCTTCTAATATTTCTATTAGTACATTCTCAGAATGCTCCATCCCAAATTGAAATTGAGGATTGTGAAAATAACCTAAGCATAATTTATAAGAATATTATCAAATAATAATCTAAAGCATAAAATAATAAAATATAAAAATAGTTCTTAATTATATGAAACATTTTATCTTACCAGCTAAATGCAAGTTAGAATGCATAAAATTCCATCTATTGTCAATAATCTTTTTGTACTCGGTGAAATATAGACAATCTTATTGAATTGCTCGTTTAGCTCTATTAACAACCTCATAAATAAAGTTCATTGTTGGTTTTTCATCCGCATCCACAAGTCTCAATACTTTTACTAAGGGCTCGTAATCTTTTATGAGGTCATTGGCTTTTTTCCAAAAAAAATTTCTCAAAACAATTTTTTTTGGCTTCATAAGCAGGCCCTGACTTTTGTTGACCCCATTTTGATTCTTCAAATTCCTATATATTTATAAGAAAAATTTTTAAATGATATAATTTAAATTATTTGGAACTAATAAAATCATTAAAGGTTTCTATATTTAAGTAATTATATTAACT
>JABFAF010277047.1:310-44595 GCA_013677275.1 Gossypium schwendimanii
TTATGAAAAAAGATGGAACATTCATCCGTTCTTATGAAAAAGATGGAACATTGTTGATGAGTGGATTGCGTGAGAATGAAATTCTTTGCTTCAAAAGGTAGCGCGGCTACGCTTTTTGCCACGAAATATTAGCCAACAGCCTACGCCAGGAATTCTTGCACTCCCATTCACCCACGCTGCCAAGCTGGGAGAAGTACTACATATACCACCTCTCCAACCCCCTTAATTTTGTATATACATATATTCAATATTTTACAAAAATAAAGATAAATTTTAATCTTCCAAAATAAATATTATTTAATTTCTCAATTAAATAATTTTTTTAACCCAATTCTAATTCTGTTAAAGTTATAACAACTTAACCGTAAAAGAATCTATAAGGAAATTAATTCTCAAGTCATTTCTGTACTTAACGAGAATACATTCTTTTGTGAATGCAATCAATTTCTCTTACTTCAACATTTTCATTCATTTCTATTAATTTCTATCAATTTGGTTCTACATGCAATTCATTTATGGTTTCAACGAGCTATCTGAGGGACTAATTGGACGACATATATAATTAGGGCTCAAAAAATTTATAATTAAGTTCCAACTTTTTGCCTATTAATTATAAACTTATTTAGTAACTATTGAACTAGCTTTATTTGATAAGTTATTTTGATATAACAAACAAAAACATCTTTAAATAAAAAAATTGTTTTTGAACAAAGAATTCAAGTATGAAAAATATTTCAAAACTTCCAAACATCTTAAAAAATGATTTAAACACTTAGAATATTTTGACAAATTTCTAAAAATAAATTTAAACTCTTCAACTTAATTAAAGCAATTTCAAATCAGTTTTAAAATTGCTCCCTACAAGAAGTATTGATGTTTCCCAAAATGTATCGGTACTTGTACAATTTTATTGATATCAAATCTGCTCTCTGTTTTGAATAAAAAATTGAATACAAACAATAAGTATCGATACCTTGAAAGTTATATCGATACCTATTGAATTTTATTGATACAAAAAATTTATATCGATACTAATTTTGCATTATGTTTTTCATGATCTTTCAAAATTGACAAAAAAAAGTATTGGTACCTATCAAAATATATCGATACCTTTTACCGTGTATCGATAAATCATCTTTTGGTATCGTTGGCAACTAACTTTAACGGTAACTGAATCAGACATTAAATGCTACTGGTTTCTATACTTGTACAAAAAGTATCGATACTTTTTATTGCAGGTGAATTTAATGATCTGGTATTTTCATCCCAACGACTCTATTTATGTTCTCAACAACCACAACGGTTGGAAATGAATTAGAGGGTATAAATATCAGCTTCTACAGGTCCTACAACAAGAAGAAAGAATATTCAAGCTTAAATATCAATCAAAATAACCTTTGTGCCATATATTTACATACTCTTCTTTCAAACACTTGTGAGCCTTATTTGCAATCTTTTGCTCAAGTGTTTTTCATTGTAATTGAGTTTAATTTGCAAACACATCAATCTTGTAAGGATTATTTCTTTGTTTGCTTCTTTATATCTATTTGAGAGGAGTTGTGTCTTAAGATTTGGGTAGAAATGTTAAAGGAGTTGTAAGTTTAAACCTTATCTTCAAAGGTTGAACAAATTAGTGAATTTGGGAAAATATTTTGTTGTGGAAAGCTAAGGTAGTGGAGTAGGCAATTGAGAAAATATTTAGTTATGGAAAGCTAAGGTAGTGGAGTAGGCAATTGGGGCTGAACCACTCTAAATTCTTGTGTTCATTTTATATCCTTTCTCTCTAGCATCCACAAAATTTTTTTAAAAGCCAATTCACCCCCTCTTGAATTTTTGGTTTGATCAATTTAGCTAACAATTGGTATCAGAGCTAGTCTCTAAAAGACAATCTAATAACCAAGAGAAGATCCTCGAGGTAGCTCAACTTTCACCTATTCAAACCACACAAGATGACGTCTACTTTCGGCTCTATTTTTCTTAGTGAGTCCTAATCCATTTCTAAACCTCCTTACTTCAATGGTACTAATTATTCTTATTTGAAGACCAGAATGATGTTCGTTCAAGACAATGATCTCGCCGTATGGGACATCATCATAGATGGTCCATCTATACCTCTCAAGCATGAATGAGAGCTCTTAGTTCCAAATAGTAAGAAGGAATGGAACGAGGAAAATAGGAGAAGAATACAACTCAACGCCAAGGCCATGTACTCTCTCTTTTGTGCGTTTGGTCCGAAAGAATATAATAGGGTATCATCATGTTTCAATGCCAAGGAAATTTAGGACAAATTGGAGGTCACTCATAAGGTACAAACCAAGTCAAGAAATCAAAGGTGAGAACTCTTACCCTTAATTATGAAACGTTCATGATGAAGCCTGAGGGGGACATCAACGGTATGTCTGATAAATTAACCATCATCATTAATGAGCTCATATCTTATGGGAAGACCTATCCCAATGAAGTAGTATGGAAAATGCTTAGAAGATTGTTGATGTTTTGGGATGCCAAAGTTGAAGTAAAAAATTTGGAAACTCTTTCATTAGATGAGTTGATTAGTTATTTTCTCTCTCATAAATTGAGACTCAAAAGAGGGAATAAAGAAGAAGAAAAAGTTTAAAAGAAGAAGGTTGGTATTGCCCTCAAATCCACAATAGAATAAGGTGATTCTAGTGACGATGTGGATGAGGATCAAGAGATGACAATGTTTGCTAGATGATTTAAGAGGTTTATGAGATCCAATAGAGGTAAGAAGTTTCAAAAGAAAGAAGGACTCAAACTTGAATCTTTTAAGAAGAAGGAACCAATAATATGCTACGAATGCAAGAAACTAGGACATATCAAGTTTGATTGTCTCTAATGGAAGAAGAAGAAGGGAACAAGCAAATTAAAACTCAAGGCTCATGTTACTACTTGCAGTGATGAGGATTCATCGGATAATGATGATCAATAAGTAGCCAGTCTTTGGCTTATGGCCATAGATGAACCAAAGGTAAATTCTAACTCATCTATTTCAATTTCCCATTCCTTTGATGAGTTACAAGATGCAGATGACGAACTAGGCTTGGAGTTTGAAACTAAGGTTTCAAAATATAAGAAAACTATTTCAAATTTAAAAGATGAAAATAGTTCATTCTCTAAGGCCAATCATGAACTTGAAAGTAAAATTCATGACATGAAAGTAATCATAAATGATTTTGAGAAAAAGAAGCAAGACTTGCATAATTTGCTTTCAAAGGTTCATGATGATCATAAAAAACAACTTGATTTGTTTAAGAGTGAAAAAGCTCACTCTAACAAAGTTTTATCAAAATGATTTTTAAGAGGAGAAAGTTCAAAACAAAACTTTTTCAAAACTAACTTTAATTTCTATAAACATAGAGGTCCCCAAATTTTTTACAAAGGAGAAATTATTAAAAGTGTATGGGTCCCTAAAGGACTCATAAATACTCAAGATAAAGACATTCTTTCAAAATAGATACCTAAAGGGACTAAAATTATAGGAACTAATGCTTATGGACCCAAAAGAATTTGAGTACCAAAAATCAAAGTTTAATTCTATGTATGTAAGAAGAGGAGGCATTGCTTCAAGGTAGAGGATTCATTCAAAAACTCATGGTACCTTGATAGTGGATGCTTGAAGCACATGACTAGTAAAAAATCCGCCACATTAATTTGAAGCCAAAAAATAGAGTAGTTACATTTGGTGACAACTCTAAAAGACAAGTAGAAGGAAGCAACTCTATTGGTACAAGCTCTTCAATTCTTATTGAAAATGTTCTCTATGTCAACTATCCTAAGTATAATCTACTTAGTATTAGCCAATTGTGTGATAGTGCTCTTAATGTCATTTTTTAGTCTAATAGATGTAAAATAGTTGACATCGTGTCTAATAAGATTATGCTTGTAAGACATAGGATAAGAAATATATATATATATATATATATATGGTGCATTTAGATGATTTGCATGATTCACTCATATGCCTTGTTGTTAAAAATGAAAACAGTTCTTTATTATGGTATAGAAAACTAGGACATGCTAGATGAGCATATTGCATAAACTAGCTAAAAATGACCTAGTAAGAGAATTGCCTAAAATTGATTTTGACTTAGATAAAGTTTGCCTAAAAGGATTATTGTATTGATGATGATGATGATGCATAAAATTTTCAAAATAATGATAAATTTGATAACTCGTCCAATGAAAAAAATTCAAGAACAAACACAATATGCTCTAAAGGAGCTTACAATAGAGGAGAGGGAAGTCACTCATCCAAGAGAGTTCAACTATGTGAAGGATGGTAAGATTTTGGGAGATTCATCCAAAGAGGTAGCTACTAGATCTTTTCTTAGAAGTACTTGTAATTATGTTGCATTTATCTCATGTATTGAGCCTAAAAATATCAAAGATGCATTAAATGATGAATATTGGACATTGGCTATGTAAGAAGAGTTAAATCAATTTGAGAGAAGTAAAGTATGGACCCTAGTTGAAAGACCTTGTGATAAATCTATTATAGGTACTAAATGAGATTTAGGAACAAACTAAATGAGAGTGGTAACATAGTGAGAAACAAAGATAGGCTTGTTGCTCAAGTTTACACTCAGGAGGAAGGAATAAATTATGATGAAACTTATGCTCCCTTAGTTAGGATGGAAACCATTAGAATGCTTTTAGCTTTTGCATGTTTTAATGATTTTAAATTCTATCGAATGGATGTAAAAAGTTCTTTTCTAAATGGTTTTATAAATGAAGAAGTATATGTTGAACATTACCGTGTTTTGAAGATCTAAAATTTTCAAACCATGTTTTGAAACTTTCAAAAGCTTTATATGGTTTGAAATAAGGTCCTAGAGTTTGGTATGAAAGATTAATAAAATTTTCTTGTTGAAAAAAATTTTGTCAAGGGAAGTTGACACAACACTTTTTATTAAAAGAAAAGACAATGATTTATTAGTAGTTTAAATATATGTTGGTGACATTATTTTTGGTTCTACTAATGATCTACTTTGTCAAGAATTTTCTAAGTTAATGTAAGGTGAATTTCAGATGAGCATGATGAGAGAACTAAATTTCTTTTTAGGACTCCAAATCAAGTTAAGTATACAAAGGAAATGCTCAAGAAGTTTGGGATGAACACTCTCAGTCCTTAAGCTACTCCTATGATCCCTTCTACAAAGCTTGATAAAGATGAGGAAGGTAAATGTGTTGATTTAAAGTTATATAGGTCTATGATTGACTCTTTGCTTTATCTTACTGCAAGTGGAACCGATATCATGTTTTGTGCTTGCTTGTGTGCAAGATTTCAATCATGTCCTAAAGAATCAAATTTACAAGCCCTTAAGAGAATATTTAGTGATTGTAGTCGTAAGCCAACTAAAAATTGGACAAAGGCAAGTACACCTATCAATTAGTAGTATAACTAAGGTGTGCACATATATCATTCCCACGAAGATTAAAAATACTAGTAATTACCGTCTTTCTATTATTTAACTGAAAAATTGAAATAATTGATTAAAAGTTAAAATTGACTAATTAAATTAACTAAAGAACAAGAAAAAGAATAAATTAGGAAAATAATTGAGTAAACAACCAAGAAGCGAAACAATACCCAAGAAAGAATTCACCTAGACTTAATCTGTCATTACCAATCTAAATTACATAATTTCTTCATTTAGTATCTTGATTAGTAGAAATCCCTAAATTATGCTAATATCTCTCTCAAGACAAAGAGCAACTGACTCTAGGTTGATTAATTGAAATTTCTTTTTAATTAAAACTCCTATTATCACATTAGCTCGATCAATGGATTCCTCTATTAGATTTGACTTTAATCCAGTAGATTTATGTTGTCATATTTCTAGTATTGCATGCAACTCCACTTAATTATGCTAGATCTACTCTTAAATAGGGTCTATTCCTCCTCTAATTCAAGCACATTTAATAATCTAGAAATATTAAACTAAGAATTAAACACACATAATTGAGAACAAGATCCAAGTATTTATTGCGTAAAAATAGAAATCAAATAACAAAATCCATCCTAGGGTTCATCTCTTTTAGGTATTTAGAAAATTAGTTCATAATCGCAAGTAAAAATATCTCAAAGATAGTATAACCACAAAAAATAAAGAAACTCATAATAAACTTCAAAGAAATCAAAAGAAGATATTCAATCTTGATAGAAATTTACTTCAGAGTCGACTTCAGTGGTATTTTTCGAGTCATTTTCTTGAGTATTCTCTGACCGCTTGCTCCCCTCTTTTTATATTTGGTATATATAAGTCTTAGAATGCCCAAAAGATCTAAAAATTACAGTTTTCTAAGTTTTTGGAGTGCAATTCATGAAATCTACATAGTCTGGGAAATGACCATGTGGTAGCCCATGTAGCTCCTGAAACTTGCTCTGATTTTTTAGTTTTCGCTTGTTTTTTGCTCGTCTTGCTCCCAAATGCTCTCCTAAGTATAGAAGCATGAATTTAAAGGATTATGAGTATAAAATTCACCATTTTAAATCAAATAATCATCCAAAAATATATTAAGAATGAGGCTAAAACATGTTACTTTTTGAATTTATCATTTAGTTGCCTTAGAAACACTTCAAATTTAGGTATTTGGTATCCTAGATACTTATCCTTTAGCTTACATGTATTCTTGGATGCAGATTTTGGAGGATGCAAACTAGATAGGAATAGCACCTTCTGTACTTGTCAATTCCTAAGCAACATGCTTGTATCATGGTTTTCAAAGAAACAAAATAGTGTTGCATTGTCCACCACCGAAGCAGAATATATTTTTGTCGGTAGTTGTTGTGCTTAAGTTTTACGGAAGAAACAACAACTTATAGACTATGGAAATGCTGTAGATACCATTCCTATCAAGTGTAACAATACTATTGCTATTTGTTTCACTAAAAATCCCATCCAACATTCTAGAACTAAGCATATTGAGATTATACATCATTTTATTAGAGATCATGTCCAAAAAGCAAAAATTGTTCTAGAGTATGTTGACACCTTAAATCAATTAGCTAATATCTTTATAAAACCATTAGACAAAGAAATATTTGGACACTTAGGAGAGAATTAGGTATTACTACCTTACATTAATTTTGCGTTCAAATGAATTTTTGCACTTTGTTGTTTTCAAAATATTTTATGACTTAAAATTGATTGCAAAAGTAACTATGCATGATTTTATAGCTCCTATATGAAATTAGTTAGGGGGTTAATTGTTGCATGATTAATTTATCTTGATCAATAGTCTATTATAAAATTTTTGAATGCCTTTGAATTAGATCAATTAGACCTTATTTGATTAAAATGTTCAATTTTTGCATACCTCACAATACTCTATGTTTCATATGCATCATACTCAATTTTGGCCTATTCAAGCATATGAACTCATTAGAAATTGTTGTTAAGTCATCCTAAGTTAGTATAGAACCTGTTAGAACATAAAATTCTTGTTGGGAAATTTTTTTGCACTTTGAAAAATAGTTTCAGCATTTGGTATCAATACCGATACCATTTTATTGATACTTTTTGAAAAATATTGATTCTCATGGGACTTTTAAGGTACTTGCAGCGTGTTTTTCAACTAATTCACAAAACCCTAAAAACTTTCTTCGAAACTCTCTCAACCTATTCTTAAAAAACTTTAATTTCTGCATAATTTCTTTAAAATCTTGACACAAATAAACCTAAATTATCATTTTCTACAAGGATTGTTCAAGTTTGCTTTCCAATTTCACAATTTTAAAGCAATTTAGAGGTAATTTTTTTCTTTCTATTGTGAAAATTGTTGACTTTTTTATTTAATTGTTGATTAGAAATTGTGGTTTTGGGTTGATTTGGAACATATATATGTGTTTTCATGCAGGAGATTGCCTAATTTAAACAAATCTCTTAAAATTTTTCTTTAACCATTTTGCTCACAAAGTGTTCGATAAAATTCTCCAACCAAAATTTTAAGTGCTAAAAGGGTCACTCTTGTCTAGTTAGTTAGAATGTCGGTCAGGAAATGCTTTCATTTTGGTCATTCATATTCTTTTAGTGGTCAACCAAATTCTTTTGATGATTGTTTTAAAGATAACCATGACTTTTACCATTTTAATCAATAAATTTTAAAACAAAAAGTTAATGTTTCTTGCTCCCTTAATATCAAATTTTTAGCCAAAATCAATTTTCTATTTCTTTAAATTTTAACTGAATGGCAATTGACTTTTTAAAATTCATTCACTGACTTATGCTAATGTTGTTCGAGCATTTTATTCAAATGCTAAACTCGAACATGATGAATCTAGTGAGACTATTGCTATAATTTTTTTTTCTTATAAACACTCCTATTCTTCTCACTTAAGAAAATTTTGGTGAATTTTTGAAACTTCCTCCTAGGGGTGAGTCGAATGAGAAAGGCCGTTATAATCTGGCATTGAATGTTCGACACTAGTTTGCATCCTAGCTAAATGTCCATGATTGCATTTTGCATACATGAAAATTACGTCCTATTTCAAAACATGTCGTTCTTTGATCTACTGACTATTGGTGGATTGATTCTTTTAATAGTAATAGGCATTCGGATTTGACTTTGATATTATTTAATGACATTACCAAACATATTGGTTAGAGGCTTGAGAGTTAGCTCTCTTTGCCTTTTGGCACGTTCTTGTCATACATTTTTAAATACTTGAACATCCCTACAAATATCAATCCTCCTTTGGCTGTCAAATTTGAAGTTATTGACTTTTTTACATTTCATAGAGCTGATTTTAAAATGGATACTACTATAAAAAATTGGATTAAAGATGTCCATCATGTTCCTCAAGACGATGATAATGAAGAACTTAAAGAAGACTATGATGGCATTCCTCCAGTCCAACAAGACCTCCCACCGAATTCTTCCTCTACTCAACCATCTACTCAAGTTCTTTCTGACGAAGTGTCTACTATCATCGTTGGGGCCATTACTTTATTGACTGAGGAATTTAGGGCTTTAAGCACTCGGGTAAATAATGCCTTTTAGCGTGTTAATAATAATGTTAGTGGTCTAGATTCTAGGATGTCTAGGATGGAGGAAAATATTACCTTTCTAATGTCTCAATTCCCTCCTCCTCCACCTAAAGAAGACTAGGATGCATATGTTTCATTTTTTCATGCATTTCACTCATCTTCATTGCACATTTTCTTATCTTTATGTTAGAACTTAATGCTTATTTTGGTATCTTAATTGTAGATACTTGTTGGTTTATTTTGATACATCTATGTTAGTTGTTTGGTTTTCCAATTATTTACTCTTTTATTGGACTAACAAAGTCTCTCTCTTAAGCTTTATTTGTTGATTTTTGATAAATCAAAAAGGTGGAGAAAAGAAGAGAAAGGTAAATTATTGGTATTTGGTTGATTTTCTTTATGACTAATCATTTAATGTCAACATCAAGTGATCACTTTCTAATGTCAAATCCTTGTTTCCAAATTTCACAAAAATCAAGTCATTGATTCAATTTGAACTTTAAAAAACGGGGGTAACAAACTCAAAATTTTTTTTACCAAAGCGTTTTTGTTATATCAAAAAGGGGGAGATTATTTAACTAGGTTTATTTGATAAATTATTTTGATATAACAAACAAAACATTTTTAAATAAAAATTTTTTTTTTTGAACAAAGCATTCAAAGCATAAATAATATTTCAAAACTTCCAAATATCTTAGAACATGTTTTAAACACTTAGAATATTTTTGACAATGTTCTGAAAATGAATTTAAACTCTTCAACTTAATTCAAACTATTTCAAATCAGTTTTAAAATTTCTCCCTACAAGAAGTATCAATGTTTTCCAAAATGTATTGATACTTGTACAATTTTATTGATACCAATTCTGCTCTCTATTTTGAATAAAAAATTGAATACAAACAATAAGTATCGATACCTTGAAAATTATATTGATACCAAAAATTTATATCGATACTAATTTTGGATTATGTTTTTCATGATTTTTCAAAATTGACAAAAAAGGTAACGATATATTTTGAATCGTTACCTTTTACCAGGTATCGATAAATCATCTTTTTGTATCCTTGGAAACTAACTTTAATGGTCACTAAATCAGACAATAAATGTTACTGGTATCGATACTCGTACAAAAAGTATCGATATTTTTTGTTGCAGGTGCATTTAATGATCTGGTATTTTCATCCCAACGGCTCTATTTATTTTCTCAACAAGCACAATGGTTGGAAATGAATTAGATGTTATAAGTACCAACTTCTAATGGTCCTACAACAAAAAAAAAAGAATACTCAAGCTTAAAGATCAATCAAAACAACCTTTGTGCCATATATTTACATACTTTTCTTTCAATCACTTGTGAGCCTTATTTGCATTCTTTTACTCAAGTGTTTTTCATTATAAATGAGCTTAGTTTGCAAACACATCAATTTTGAAAGGATTATTTCTTATTTTCTTTTTTGCATCTCTTTGAGAGGAGTTGTGTCTTAAGATTTGGGTAGAAATCTTAAGCGAGTTGAAAGGTTAAACCGTGTCCTCAAAGGTTGAACAAATTAGTGAATTTGGGAAAATACTTAGCTGTGGAAAGCTAAGGCAGTGGAGTAGGCAATTGAGGCCAAACCACTCTAAATTCTTGTGTTCATTTTCTACCATTTCTCTCTAGTATCCATAATCTTTTTTTAAAAGCTAATTCAACCCCCTCTCGACATTTTCAGTTTGATCAATTAAGCTAACAGTAACGAAGTCACTCCACTAAAGTATCATGACTAAGCTCTCGATTATTATATACCATTATGAAAACTATTTAATAAGTGTTCGTCCAATGACCTTACCTTTAGCGTGTTACTCTAATAGGATATCCTTAATCCCTTTGGGATAAATCTGGTCTTCCAATATGATCATATTTTATCTCATGTTAATCATTATATCTTCCTTCATGAAAATTAATTACTATAAAATAGTAATCAAGATATTTATCACAAAAACAAATGACCTGTGACCATGCTTACTTTTCATTTATCATGTAATGCCGATAAAAGGATATCATTTATCTTTTAGTTGGGCTATGAATTCCACTATTATGGAATAACACTACATACAGTAGAAGTTGTATACCCAACGTACCATCTTTTAATTATTTATTTATTTGAACTTAGACTTTGTAACACGTAGGTTTCCACAAGTGCACACAGTCGTTATCAAGTAATAAGTAAGTAAAAAGAGTTATCGTCTCCACACGAACTATGCTTAAATCAATAATTGTAAAATTACTATCCATAAGTTAGTTAAGGAAAACACAATAATATTGAGTGATAGATGTTAAATTAAATTAATTAACTAAATGCAAGTTAACATAAATGCAAATGTAATGAAATGCAAGGTGATGTTTTAGCAGTAATTTCACGAGTTAACAAACAATAACATGAATAAGCTAGAATAATTACAACATTTGACTCAATTCATTTTTCATCATGTTTAACAATGTTCCGGAAAAATTCTATGGCAACTCGATATTTCATTAAGTTGGAATCTCATATAAGTTCTTTTGAAATCTTATACTTAGGAAAAGATGTATATTTTTATGTCCATATTTAACTAAGGATTCCTTTGGATTTATGTGAAGTAACAGGGACAGGTTAGGTTTGAAACAATTTAATCGCATAAACCTAAAAGCTATGCAATGTAATATTGCTCTTTCGAGTTATTACAAACCTTTATTTTAATCAGGTTAGGAAGCATGCACCTTCTAATTATTACGTCCATTAATCGCCATCTGATTAGGATCGACCAACTATTTGTAATGAATTCAAATATATTTTAATGCATGAAATACATAAATGATTTTAATTAGAAGCATGAACAACTGAGACACAAAACATCGTAAGAATGAATAAAAAAAAACTTTATCAAATTAATGTAACCATTCTAGCTAAAACAAAATTAAGTTATCATTGTCAATGGAAAAACATCAAAAAAATTTGCAAACAATTTGAATAAAAATTAAGATTAAGGAAGAAGAAACTCTTGATGATTTCATCAGTTCTCTAAAGATCGATCATAGTGGCTTCCTCTGATTCTTTGTGATTGCAAAATGCTGCTCAAGGTAGTCGACCAAGTGTGGTTTTCCTCAAGGGAAAATGTTAGCTAAAGGATATGGGGAAATGGGAAGGCTTATGTGTGGAAGGAAGAAAAGAAAGCTGAGAAATGTTGTGAATTGAAGGATGAGTGAATGATGATTGAATGAGAAGTGAGGGGTGGTATTTATAGTAGAAGGATGGCATGGGAGTTTGCTAAAAATAGCTTAGAGATCCCTTGGTTTTCTTCTTTGCTTGGCCGACCATGAAATATGGAGAGGGAGGTTGATGGTTGCTTGATTCATGCTTGATTTTGTGCATGAATCATGCAAGGGGCTTGACTGTTTCTTGGGTATTAGTTGGGAGCTGATTTCTAATTTTTTGACAAATACAAAGGCCTCCAAGTTAATTATTCCAAAGTTGATTTGGGCTGCTGTTGATGGCTTGCCGAATTTGGGCTTTTCTCTCCCCTTATTAGTCGATTTTGACAACCCAATTGAGAGCAGACTTTATTCTTTTTAGTAACCATCTTCCAAGTTGAGTTGAATTGAATTTGTGAGTCCAATTTAGTGAGCTTGCCTTCCACATAGGGTAGGAATTACTTTTGTTCATGTGTGATATTAATTAGCTCCCATACTTATTAATTCAATTGTCTATCTATAACAATTTGAGCACAAAAATTAGCCTGTAACATAAAATAGCAAAATAATGTAAAATTAATACTAATTTGTATAAAATTACAAACTTCACTCAAATTATGTCTAATGTCTCAATATAAATTAAAATGACTCAATTGGCAACCCACATGCTTGAAATTTTCATAAATTATTAGTAAAAAAGTGCTAATAAAACCTATATAATTTAAACGTATCAGACTTTCACTTACATCAAAGTATGAATCATGCATACATACTCAGGTCTTGGTACATCTTGCATTAAGTATCAAATGTGAACCTCAATAACTATTACAATGAAAAAAAGTTAATTTATTTTCCTTAAGATATTTACATTTACAGTAGGTCTTGAAAGCCCTCCAACAAGGGATGTTGGAGTTGATAAAGCAGTTGGTTGAGTGCTTCAGATTGATCCTGTAAGCAATAGAATGTGTTAAACAAAATTCAATATAATTGCACAACTATTGTAATAAATTCTAAATTTAAAACTTACATTTGATTTGTTTTTGCAAGCCTTATTATTGTGACCAATTTGGGAACATTTCTAACAAGTCATTGTTTTTCCTCTCCTTGACAAATTTATCCCACAATTAGATCTATTATGCTTCTGGATCAATTGATCTCATATTTGTGCTAACCTAAAATTTCTCACCAGGAATGGTAGGAAGACATAATCGTACAAGGACCAATGACCTCTCATGTCACAACGACACTCATTGGTTTTCCATAGTCGCGACCTGATAACATCGACAACATGACGCCAATCCAATAGTTTTGAAAATGTTACATTTTACTCCTCAAACGAACTCAATTTATCGAAAGATGTTTTGTAAGCTCGTTCAAGTTCTGAATGTCATTAAATATCATATTGTATATAGGTAATAACCATAATGAAATGTATAAACTATTTATTTGAAATAAAAGAAAGTTTTAGTTACTCTGACAACAAATGTGACATCCCGTAACTTGGACCCAGTGACTAGGTTGAGTATGGGGTGTTACATTTTTATATCTAGTTCTAGTTTTATTTTTAAAGAATATATAGAAATATTCCACAATGTTACTTCAATTTTTATTGTAGTTTGGGTACCAACAATGGTTACTTCACTTGTAACGACCTCGACTTCTAGTGACATAGGAAAATATGGTTTTGAGACCTCATTTTTGCAAAGCGAGTTTGTAAATATTAAGTAGGGATATTTACGGGGTTAGTGTATTGATGAATGAAAATTTGGTTAAGTAATTTAGTCAAAATTATGGTTAATTAAGGCCTAGGGACTAAATTGTAAAAGTCTAATCATTAGATTTCTAATTAAAAAATCTTAAGGTATTAAATTGCAGTTATCCAAAGGGGCTGAAATGATCATGTGTTAGTAGACAATGGTGCATGTGTTAATTAAGTTAAGAAAGTAATGATTAATTAGTTAAGAAAGCATAATTAATTAAATAAATTAAACTTAATTATTTATTAAGCCATGTATAAAAGATTAAGATAGTGGAGGTGTCATTCTTCATCCATTTTCTTACTGTTTTCGTCCCAAAGAAGAAGAAAAACTAAAAAAATTTCAACATCATTTGGCTATAATTTGGTAAGCAATTTTAAGTCTTTTTCTTGTAATTTTTGTAGATTTAAGGTCATGGAAACTTGATCTAGCTAGCCCATGACCGATTTGTAAAACTTTTAAACATTTTAAAAGTTTTCCATTGTTAAGAAATAGATGAAATTGGTGTAAAATTGTTAGAAATTAAGCTTAGTATATAAAAAAATGACTAAATTGTAAAGCTTAATTGTTAGATTCGTGCATTAGGGAACAAATTTAATAAAATGTAAAATTGTCATGGATTTTTGGTAGAAATAGAAAACAAAGGGTTCCTAATGAATTTTGGTGAAATCAAAATTTAATCTGAAGCCTTAAATTGAAAGTTATGTTTGTCTCGATTTTAGGGACTAAGTTGAATAAATTAAAAAAATATGAAATATTGTATTTGATTCTAATTTGGCTGAAAGTTTATAATGTGATATATTTTATGATTATTTTTAGCTAAAAACATCACCAAACAACCAAGAGATAAAGGAAAAGCGAAAATCGTCGACGAGTGACGCGCAAAACCCCGTTTTGTACTTTTATGGTTCCGAATAAAAATGTTTGATTTTATATTCATGTTTCTTGATTTTTGAATCATTGAGGTGATTCTATTATGATGATATGAAATGTTTGATTGAATTTGATATGAAACATCGAGGTAGAGGACTAAAATGGATAAAATGGGAAATGATATGAAATACTTAAATTATGATATGTTATATGAAAATTATATTGAAATATATCTTCTAATATGCAATATGTGTGTTTGATGATGAAATGGGGTTGTCTAATATTCTTAAACCGGGTCTAGTAGTTTCGGGTATATTGAAATGTTTGATTGAATTTGATATGAAACATCGAGGTAGAGGACTAAAAAAGATAAAATGGGAAATGATATGAAATACTTAAATTATGATATGTGATGTGAAATTATATTGAAATATATCTTCTAATATGCAATATGTGTGTTTAATGATGAAACGGGGTTGTGTAATATCCCTAAACTGGGTCTAGTAATTTCGAGTATATTTTTCGGGTTCCGAGTGTGAAATTAGGAATTTATAAGGTTTCTAATAATTTTTAATTTAATTTAGGAGGTTAATTTAATCTAAAATCGGTTAAACAATAATTTGAAAAATCAAAAAAATTATTTTCAAAAAATTTGTTTTAAAGATTTAAATAATTATGAGTGAAAATAATAAATTTAGGTTGAAAAAGAATTTTAAAATAATTTTTATTAGGGGAAATTTGAGTAAAATTTAAATAATAATTAAATAGGATTTAATTGTAAAACAAGGGAAAATTTAGAATATTTTATATGGCAAATAAACCTTAAAATTCGAAATTTTGGAGGGAAAAGATTAAATGATAAAGTAAAGGAAATGTGTAACATCCCGAAATTTAGGGTTAGAAGTTTTGAGGTTTGTAGTTAGGGTCAATGAGTAGGTCGAGCAGTTGAGTTTATTTTCACAATTTAATGTCAGAATGAGGTTGTTGGTTTGGTGGTTGAATGAGTGTTACTCTATCATTCTAGTTTTGTTTTAAAGGTTAATTATTTATTTACTTTTAATTTGAAAATAAAGAGTGTTCCATTAAAAATTTCCACGTTCTATTTTCTACTCACATTAGTTTTTTCCCCTCTTCTCCCTCACACATTGTTTTCCTCTTTCTTTTTATTATTTTCTTCTTTTCCACTTTCAATTTTTGGTTGATTTTTTGTCATTGTATGTTTGTTCTTCAAATTAATTCTGGGTTTTATCGTCGGTATTGTTGGTTTTTGGTCATAAGGGTTCTTCATGTTGTCAAGTGTTGATTTGGGTAAGTATGTGTGTTGGTTTCTTGCTATTTGGTTCTTGGTTAGATCGATTTTCTTCAAGGTTTAGTACTTTTGTAAATCAGGTGTTTCAGATTGGTTAATTTGAGTTATTTTAGCTGATCGTTGGTGCTTCTGGGAACGTTAATCAGGTGTGTTTCTGAACTATATTGTTTGTGGGTAGATTTAATGATCAGAATTCTTGATTTTAGCCTGTCTCAGTGTGGTTTTGTGACCACATGGGTGGCCACATGGGCGTGTGCCACACACAGGAGGTCTACACAGCCGTGTGACATTAGGAAATTATTGTTTTTGATGATTTTTGGTGCCACATGGTTGTGTGGCTACTGTTGGGGATTTTTATCGATTTTCACATGGACGTGTGCCTTGAGCACACGACTATGTTCCTTAGCCACACAGACGTGTGAGTTTTCCACACGACCGTGTCTACTCTGCTCCTTAATTTGGCACTTTTGGACAATGAGTTACATAGGCTACTCACACGACCATGTAACTCAGTCACACTGCCGTATGTAACTTTTACACGGGCGTGTGTCTCTTTCCACATGGGTTTGTTGACCTTCACACGGCCTAGAGCTTCCCACACGGTCGGGACACATGACCGTGTGGCCCTATTTGGTAGAATTTTTTTGTGTTGTAACTGACTCATTCTATGTTTCTGTGTAATCTGATCCTCGATTAAGCCTCGGTAATTGCGTTTGGGACTCCGCTACCACTTGGATTTAAGTATGTGTGTGAGTTTGTGAGAGTCGAGTTTGAATAATTGGAAATGTGCTAATGCGAGATATTTTCTTGTTCATATTTTTTAATGTGTACAAGCTTGTTAACTTTGAATCTATCTGTCTGAGTATGAATCATTGTTTCTATGAGTCTGTTAGTGAACTGCATGTATACATACATTTGCATAAAATTTTGGGATATTGGTTTTGAAGAGACGGAAGACTGAATTGGCAGTTTAACTACATTGTTTTTGTACAGCAGTTTATCACACTGTTTCATATATATGTCAACACAACTGCATATCACTATTTGAGTGGCTGAGACCTACTATCGTGGTGTGTAGGGTGGATGGGCTTAATATAGCCCATAAGTGGCGTGCAGGGTGGTCGGAGTGGCGTTTGGGTAGTGGGATGGGACCATTTTGATTTGTTGCATTTGTCACACATCTGGTCATATGTCTGTCTTTGTGAGTGTTGGTGTGTCGACAATTTGATTAACGTAATAAGTGTGCATAGTTAATACATGTTTTGGTTACATCTTGTATATTGAGTTACCTTTGAGCAATAGTTTGATGTGTAAGTGCTTCCATGTGTGTGGATTTATGTATGAGTTACTTTGAATGGCTTATGGGAATGTATCTGTACTTCTGACTGTTGGTTCAAGAATTTCTAGAATTAACGGTGTACTCTTTTATGGGATTTTAGCTTTGTAACCTTTTTCATTTGGGGTCATACTGGTTTCGGACTCACATTGAGCTTGTGCAACTCACCCCCTCTTAATTTTCTTCCTTTTAGGTAATTGTCATGTTTCAAAGCTGGACTTGGTAGCTGGAGATCTCAAAAAGTTATGGTTTGATTCGATTTAAAAAAAATTATCATAAATTTTATACGGTTGGTTTTAAGATTATTTGTAAAGCGATTATATAAATTGTGGTATGGGTTAAGGTTTGAACTTTTTGTTAAACTATGTGATTTTAGTTTTTAACAACATTTCAAAAGTTTCGCGTGTGGGTTTTCATTGGGTTTTCTGCTATTTTTTCAAAGTTCGTACACATTTGAGAAAACAACATATTTCTCGCACAATTTCTAATTCAAAATTTCGAGTTACAATTGGCAAAATTGATGCATTTTGAAACTGTACAAGAAACATTAAATTGTCTTATTCCTAATTGTTTTTAACGCCACTTAATTGCTGTTTCAAAACATAAATTGTTAAACAATTTAGTTTTATTTTAGCAAACTGTATTCGGTATAAGTTTAAAACAATTCTTTTTTAAATTGCTTTAGGATCATTTTGGTGGTCAATATAACCTTCGAGATCTAGTCGAAACTTCTGGGTCGAGTTTTGTGGTGATATCAAATTTAGGAGTGGTATAAGGCAAGTTTCCTAATTTTTAAATTTCTAGTGAGTGGTTTCAGTTTTAAAACTAATATATCTAGCCCATCTTTCATATATTTTACATCAGATTAGAGAGCTTAAAAATTCATTTTCTTTGCATGACTGTAAAGATCTATCATAAAAGAATAGATCCAACCAATTTCCTTCTCAAAATACTCTCTCAATTCACCCAAAATTATTCTCAAAAGTAGTCAAAAATATTTTGAATCAAAGATTTTGAACCAACAAATTTAGAGTGAATCAAAGGTAATTTTCAACCCTAAATTTTTTTTTTATGATGATTAGAAACATTTTTATATTATTTGAGAGTCAATTAAAGGTTTTTTTTTTTATCAATTTTATCTTTTTCCAACAACACATGGTTCTTTAATGGTGGATCTTAAATTTTGAGAAGAAAGTCAAAAATCAATGGATTTTCCAACTCAAGATGGATCTATTAAAAGGTTTTTGATCTTATTTATCAAGATTAAACATGATTTGTGAGTTAATTTAAAGAAATTCGAATTTCATCATCTTTATGAACTGATTTTTTGGAATTTTGTGAAATTGATTTAAAGATGAAATTGATGCTTAGTATAAGTGTATTTGGTCTAGTATTAATGATTGAAAGTGTTTAGGAGGGCTAGAGAGATCGATTTTGTGAGGAATCGAGTTTTCGACTTGATGTTACAAATCCGGTAAGGTATCTTTGGGAGAGGATTTCAATTAGTATAGTTAATTAAAATTCATGTTTATTATAGCATTGGAAAAGTGGTAATGTCTACTTTATCTCTGTTGAAAGCTTCGAATCTTGAAGAGGACCGAGTTAACCAGAATTGAAGCTTGGATTTGCTTGGTTGATCACTTGTTTGTGGTAGAATAAATTGTGTGGTGAGTGTTTCTAAGGCGATTGGTAAATTGACCCTCATTTATGTTTAATTAGTAGCTTAATTAATGATTTCAATTAATTAATTATGGTGGAATGACTAATTTTTGCAAGAATGATATTATATGTACAAGAGTTGAATTTTTATTGAATAATGGTAAGTAAGCATTTAGGTGGTTTTGTGTAATTTAATTAGGCTAATTATGTTGATGGTTAGAGAAAGGTTACTGGAGTTTTTGATCATGATATATTGGTGTTACAATTGGTAATTGAACATTGAAAAATGACAATGAGATGTTTGATTTAATTGGATGTTAAATGGCTATGTTACATGTTACACATAAGCATTTTGTCACATTAAATTTAGCACAATAATGACTAATTTATATGCCATGTTTGACTGAATATATTGGCAACATGCATGGTGGATCCATTGGATATTGTTGGCATGCCATAGGATTTGTAAGTACTCACTTTTATTTGTGACATTGTGAGCATATGGATCTAGGTGGACTGATTTGTTTGGGGTAGATAAAGGAGTATTGAGCATGAGTCTTCACTCATTGGGTTATTTGAGGCATTATAAGGAAGCGTGTGCTTTGGTCCAGTCAACTCGGTGGATTGTATTTGATATTTGTGGGAGTTCGGAGATCTATTTATCAGATGTATGATCACCCAATTAAGCCATAAGAAGTGTATGCCAATATATTTATGTATGATCATTGTTATATCATTCAATGTTTGTAAACCATGAATAATTGATTCTTGATATTGGTAAAACAAATGGAAATTAAATTGGCATGTTTCATTATTATGGCTGATAATTGGTGATTGATTGGATGTAGTTTAAGCATGATTTGGATGTTGATATACTAGTCATTTTTATTAATATTCAGTGAGCTTTTTAAAGCTCACACCCTCACAATTTGTGTAAATAATCATCGGGTTTGAGGAGTTGAGGAGCCGAGTAAGAGAGTTCCAAGATATGTAGATTTGGTAGAGAGTTTATTACACGTTTTAGAGACTGTAATTAGGCATTGTGGAACTCTGGGGAATTAGTTTAATTTTGGTTGTAATTGGACTTTGGACACTGGACATTTTATTTTGGATGGTTTTATAATAATTTTGAGACATGTTTGAGTTTAATTATTAAATAATTTATGGTGTATTATTTCTTGATAATATGGTGATTGATAACATGGTGTGTGAGGCATGAAATTTGTACTAACAATTGTTTAAATAAAGCTTCCATGGAATGATTTACTAGTGACTGAGGAACGCCACTTGTTTTATTTATTCGGTGTTTGTTATGCATGAAATTGATTGCCTAATTCTATATAATTGAGGCTTGGCTGATGTTAATAAAGTCAATTGAAGGTGCATGGATATGTATGTTAATTAATCATAGTTAAATCGGGTTTAATTGGCCATGAAAATATGCAAAATCGAGTTTTAAAACGAGTTTTTCACAAAATAAGGTGCAGTGATTTTCACGCGGGTGTATGCCTATCCACACGGGCATGTGAGGGGTTGCACACCGGCATGTGGGTAAGTGGCAAAGGCGTATGGAGACTAGAGCTATCACACACGGGTGTGTGTGATCGGTCTAAAAGTTTTTCATGATGTGAACACGATCATTTAATGACACACGGTCTGGGGGACACGATCGTGTGGGTTTTGGGGGTTGAGTTTTTGTCTCTTTAAATTGGTATTCTAATTTATTTAAGTTACAATTTAGTCCCTAATAATAAAACTTGAATTAGATATAGTAAACGAACTCAAATTAAGCTAAAAATTTTAGGCTTGCATAATTTGACTAAAAGAAGGTCGGTAAACACTCAGATAAAAAAATTGGGTTAGTTTTACCATAGGTGTTAAAATGATGAAAATGCCCTTAGGTTAAATTACCTAGTAAAAGTTTAAAATTGGCTCATAATTTTCTTTTGCATTAATAAATAATTAATAATTAGATAAGGTTGAGGTGTTATAAGGTCGAGGGGTGTCTTGGGTGGTCGTTAGCCGTAGAGTCACTTAGGTGGATATGCTTTAAATTTGGGTTGGTCCATCTCGGTTGGGTTTGGGGTCTCACAAGTTGTGATTGTGAATTTGACTAAGATAACAATATATGTACTAAATTGAAAAATAATTATTATGCGATAGAACAATATATAGGGTACAAAATGCATAGGTGACAGAATACAGGGTATGAATATCAAAGTAAGATGATTACAGGTATGGAAACGTTTATATCTGTAATTTATGCCGATGTGAACTTAGTAAAAGGTTAGGATACAATTGACATGCCAATAGGGTTGTATATGAACGTGCATGAGATATGTGTTTGTACGGAGATCATTACAAGTTATACCAGGATCTAGCATTTATTATGAATCATTGAGTATAATATGGTGTGGTGGAGGGATGTATTAGTATATTTACTTGCTTTGATGCCTTCGGGATTTGCACTTTGGTGCCTTGGTGTGTTGTAGTTTAAGCTCCTAAGAGCTTCTGGTATGTAGTTTACCCATATACCCAAGTCCATTTTACTAGGGTTCCATCGGGTGTAACATCCTAATTAGAATTGGAAAAAATTGAATATGTAAAGAAATATATTGAAAATAGAATATGATACCGAAATAAATATAAATGAGTTGATAGACTCCAAAAATGTGTTTGGATGGTATGATAATAAGATAAATAATATGTAAGCCATTAAACATGAATACTATAATGTTAATAGTATATAGATATGTGATATATGTTTGATAGTGTTAGCTAATAAGGTATGAAAAATGGTAATTGTCAAATGGTATGTACAGATTATTTGCCTTGCAAATATTGACAAATGCATTAGTTGTTTGCCATACTCATGTACTCCTTCATATCTAAGATGTGATATTTTTAGGTTGGTATATTATAACTTGGCTAAATTGAGTAATGGTGTTATACATGATCATTATAAATGTTGATGTTATACTGAATCACGAAAGTATCACTAAGTTTTATCACTCAACTTATGGTTTGTTTATTTTTTGCACAGGTATAGGTAATCTTGAGGCCCTGAAAAAGTGAAGTCAGCAACTAGACCGCTATTTTCAATTCAACTAAGTTTGTATGGCTTATCCCATTTTGGTAAGATGGCATGTACCAAGGTTTTACTTGTTTCAAATGTTTCAAATGATCATGTTGAGAATCGATATTATAAATGGTTATGAATTTTGCATGGTAGGGGTGTTGAGGTTTTGGTAAATAGTTGTCAACATGTTGAAATTAAGGCAAATGACCAATTGAAGCCTTAAAGGAATTCATATATGCTATATATGCTTGTTAGACAATGTATGGAATTAACTTGTGGAAAAACAAGGGTTACGTTGTGACGTAGGTTTCTCAATGTCACGACAAAGGCAAGACAGAGAGTCATGTCACGGCGACGTACTCTCAGCATTACGATGAGCTAAGACAGTATGTTGCATCACGATGAGGAGCTCTCGTAGTCACGATGTCAACCCAACATTTTGAAATTTTACAATTCGGTCCTAATCAGACCTATAGTTAACAAAATATAACACCCCTCGCCCAACCCAACTATCGAGTCTGAGTTACAAGATGCTAGAATCATTACCTGAGCAACTATCGACGAAAACATTAAAATTAAACCATTTAAACATACAAACATTTCTTAATTATAGTATCACACTCGATTTTTACTAATATCTCAAATTTAAAATAGAGTTGGGAATTAGTTGAATAAGATGGTAACTTGGCAGGATCTACTGGAAAACTTGGTAAATTGTGTGGCTGATTAGTGAATAGCTGAGTCTCAATCCTGGTCTAGTTGGAATGGAACTGTCTAGTTCCTTGGTGGGGTACAAGATGATTAGCAATGGATGGTTATTTTGAGCTGTGGAGACTATGTTGTTGAAAAATGTGCCTATATTGTAGTAAACATGTAATTGTTTTCTATGTGTTTGAATGATGAATAAATAAATTTCACATTTCACTATTATGTTTTTGTATTTCTATCTTTCATATTTTTCATGCATAACAAAATTGTGACAAAAAAATATTAGCTTATTGATTGTCTAAATTAAAACTGATGATAAGTGGCATTGTAAGAACGTTTACATTCCGAGAAAGACAACTTACTTCAGTAGATAACCTAAACGAGTCTGTAATCCCGTAAAAGAATCAAAGTGAGCATTTGATTCAAATACCTAGAAGGATTATCATGTCGTTTGCAATTCCAATTGAGGAGATGAATAGTCTTGTTTATCGAAGCAGTTGACTCCACGGGTAGAGACATAGATGTATTCATTGGCAGAATGATACATTAGACTGGACTCAAGATGAATAAATTCTGAATCCGTTTGTAAATTAATTCACTTGTGACATTCATGGTGTGATTTACATAAATCTTGAGTTAGTCACTGACCATATGTATGTAACTCATGTGCTTTGATATAAGAGGAGGCTGATGCTCTAAAGATGATCGAGCCGATAGCCGGTATGTTGGGTGCAGGACTTTTGTATGAAATGACTTTACTAGAAAAATGGAGTTCATAGCTCAAATAAAGAGTTAACGATATCCTCTTATTGGCATTGTGTGGATTGATAAATATGGAATGTAGCCACAAGTTGCTTATTCTCGAATGAGCAATTTTTCACAGTCATTTATTGATATTGATCATATTAATCATAAAGGAGACACAATGGTGACAATGAGATAAAATATAATTGTATTGAGTGAACGGATTTAACTCAAATGAATCAAGGATATCATATGAGGGTAACACATACATGACAAGGTCATTGCACAAAGCAGTTGGATGAATTGCTTTCATAAAGTGTATACAATAAAGATTTTTCAATCATGATATTTCTTGTGGACTGAATCTATGATTAAATAATTGCGAATTATTGAAACGATCCTTTTGGACATAATTGCAATTATAGAGTCTAATTGTATATGTCTGATTGGTCCATCTGCTAGCTCAACAAAAGCTCAATTGGACTACTTTTGAATTAGAAAAAAATTCTACGACTTTGGAAATATTTTAATTAAGTCGATTTATTCGATGTGGAATTAAATTGGGCGGTTGTAAGAATTGTTCAATTAGAGAATTTGATTAAAGAATTTTCTTGAAAAATTAATTTGAAAAATCTTAGTGATTTTTGGGAAAATTATATTTGATCAAGTAAAATTAAATTAATCAAATTAATTAAAATTAATATGATATTTTTGGAAATTAATTTTCAAGTTAGATAATTGGCCCAATGGGTAATTGAACTTGAAAATTAGATCTAAGATCGTAAATTGGGGCTCAGAGCCCAAAACTGAGACCAATACCCAAAAACTGTTCGAACCAGGATGACGGTCCAACCGGTGGTTGGATCGAACCGGTCGATTCATCACTAGCCCAGATCGAACCGGCATAAATCGAACCAGCTCGGGGTATTGACGACTGCTACGACAACATTCCGATGGCCAGAGAGTGGTCGACAAGAGTGAGTTTTCGATGGTTGAGCAGTGGAAGAATTATAATCCCACTAGAACTTTACCAGAGAATTTGATTTCAGATTATCTATTTCAAAAATAATATTATTTTAATAGATTTAATAATAAATTTAATTTAATACTTATCTTAATAGTATTTTATTAATTTAATATTAAAGTAATTAAGTTTAATCACAGTTAAACTCTCTAAGCTCTCCCTATATAAAGAGAGCCTTAGGTCATTATTTACACACAATTGAATTCAAGAGAAAGTTGTAGAGAGAAAATTCTCTAAAGAAATAATTTCAGAAAATTTCTAAATATATTTTCTTACTTTCAACTTCACCGAAAAGTTTATAGAAATCGCGAAATTACCTCATTGGTAATTTTTGTGGAAAATTTTCTGATTCGAAGTGAGCCCACACTCGACAAACATAAGGTTGAAGATAGCGAAGAAGACTGCTTGGTCGAAATGTTTATCCTAAAGAAATAAAAAAATGTACAATTTTGATTAAGGTTCAAGATAAGGTTATATATATGTGAGTGAAGAGGATTAATCTGATAACAGAATTCTCCTCATTTTTGTTTTGTTTCCTTTGCTTTTACACTTTCGGTTGTTCTGAAGAAGACAAAGTTGAGGAAAACGCTGAATGAGGCAATGATCGTGAGATTTGAGACAAGGGAGTAAAGAATTCGATAAACAGGTAAGCTTTTCTATCTTGCTGTATTTGTGAAGTTTTGGAAAGAGGATGATTTCTAAAATCGTTGAAAAGTTCCTATAAGGTACAGGATTTTTGGGTTTTAAGTTAAATACCTTTAGTTTAATTGGTGAATGGTTGTCATGCTTAGCTGATAGGATGAAAGAGGCTCTAGTGTTTGGACCAACTAGGTTGGTTAGGATAAAGGGTTTAAGGTAAGCTTATGAACTCTACTCCTGAGTGATTGATGGATGTGTGCTACTTGTGTGGTATGTGTCTATATCTGCTCTAAGATCTATTTGAAACCTATGGTTGTATAGATCATGGTGAACCAACATGTCATGGGTGTTAAAGGTTGTATGAATTCTTAAAGATTTCCAAGTATTGATGTGTTGAAGTATGGTGTACTTATTGTTACAATAGTATTTGGAATGTCATGCGTGAGTAAACATTTATTGATAAAATGAAAAGTTTGGATGAAGTTATTTTCACAGGGTAGTGAAGATAGAAAATTTGCATAATGGAGGAATAAGTAGATTGTTATGGGATTCAAGTTAGTTGGGTGGCATCGTGGAAAAAATATTTGTTGGTCCCTCAGGTATATGTCCTTCGGGGTGACACCTTGTAAACAGTATACAGGTCTTATGGGGCGGCACCTCAAAAAGGGTTTACTGATTCTTTGAAATCAAAAGTCCATGGTTACCCATGGCATTATCCAGTGCCAAACAGGCACATCTCCTGGCAAAAACAAAGTCTGCCAAGACGACGAACAGGAAGCATGTTAGGACGTAAAAAGGGAGATTAGTGTATGACTCGCGTGGCGATTATTTTGACAAGAAGATCATGGTGCATCTTAAAATGAGGGTAAGTGTGCTAAATAGAGGAATCCATCGAAATGCGAAGGTAAGAGGAACTGGTAGAAGCGTCTTAAATGCGACGTATTTGGAAGGAAGAGGTATTTCCTTCAGGGTGTCTGTAAATAAGCATCCGCTAAAATAGAACCATGTTTGGCTAAGTGTTTACGGAATGGTTCATCGAATTTGAATTTTAAGCGGCACTTGATAAATAGGTTGCTAGAAAGGTGGAAAGTCCACAAGGGACCACTTTGAAGAGAATGTTCGGTGAAATTGTCTAACCAATAAAGTCCTCCAAAAATTTACAAAGAAAGAGAATGTCCTTCAAAACTATATAGTGCGGGAAACTTTGCAGGAACCACCAAATAAGGAAGTCCGCTAAGGGCAATCTAAATAAGAGATAGTTTGTCGAGAACTATTTGTTAATTGGAGAATCTTAGTAAAATGGTCTAAAGTGGAAAAGTCTTATGGGACTACCTTACAAGTACAAGATGTCTTAAGATGATTCGATTGATGTACAGGTGTACACAATCATTGACCAGTAATAAAGTGATAAGTATATCACGTATCATCTCCATAGCAAAATTAATTACTAGCAAATTGGTTGGTGATGGAAATTAAGTAATGGGTTTGGTTAAATTAAACTAAGCTAAATATGCTTAAAATTAAATTAAATAAATGATGGAATGAGTACACAAGTCGTTCAGCAAAATCACAATATCATGCATGTGTCAGAATAATTCTCCTTCCTAACTTGAAAATATTTAAATACTGCTAATTATGTTACGGAAAATTCCATGGCAACTCAGTATTTATTAATCCTATTTTAATTGCTAGTATTTTGGCTTCTCTCGAAGTCTGAAGTTTAACCTCTTCTCTACATATGTCTATGTTTGTTACAACTTCAAGGTTACCTTTTTAGACATAGTCTAAGAATTCAACTTATTAAATTATTAAGTATAACATATGTCTATGTAAACAACTTAGTAAAATTAATAAGTAGAAAAACATATTAATGTGAAGTAACAGTAATATTTCTAAACAATTTAATCACATGAATCCTAGGATTATGCAAGGTAATAAGGTTCTCTCGAATTATTAAAAACTTTAACCTAATTCTTTCGAATATAGATTAAACATGCACCATTCAGATAGTGTGTCCATAATTACAATCCGGTTAGGATTTAATTATTAATTTAATTGCATTCCCACATTTATAATGCATGAATAACATAGTCATAATTTTATCTGAATGCATAAATAGTCAAGGCACATAACATCACTAACAACATAAATAACCTAACCTATGGAAATTAAATTATTTAACACCGAAGGAATTAATCATCCATAACTATACTAAAAACAATAAATTTAGTTGCAAACATAATTTCTTAAATTGAACAAGAAATTAAAAGAGAAACGAAAAGAATTGCAAAACCATTTTCGGTGGTTCTTTGAGCCTTGCTCCTCCTTTGAGCTCAACTCCTTGCCATAGCAATCAAGAAAAAGTGCTCCTCCAATGGTCGAATGAGCTCCTCTTAATCCTTGCACCACTCACTTAAAGAATGGGAAAATAGGAGAGGAAAGCAAAAAGAGAGAAAGATTGATGAATGAGGGATGATGGAATGAGGGAGTGAGGAGGTGGTATTTATGCTAGTAGGGGAAACTTGTATTTGCTAAAAGTAGCACACTGATCCCCCTTCCTATGGCCGACCACCTTGAGAAAAGGAATGGGAAAGATGCCTTTGCTAAAAATATCTAGTCCAAGGCATTCTTTAAGGAAGGAGTTGAACGATCAATTAATAAAATTGTTGGGGTTGTTTTGTAATTTTTTTACAAGTTTAAGGACTCTAAATTAAATATTAAATGGACGGATATGCTGTTTGGAGCTAAATTTGAGCTCTTTCCTCCTTAATTGGAAAGTTTGGCTTCAACATTGAGCAGTAGGCTTGACTACTTCACTGATCCAATTTCCTAGCTAGGTCAAGTTTGTCCATTATCCATAATTCTAATTAATTTTGGAAGTCCATAGATGATTAATTATCAGTCCTCCTTTGCCTGACTTTTGCTACAAAAAACTGCTACATCATCAAATATTGAGTAGGTGAGCTTCGAGGCCAGTTTTCCTCCCATTGCACAAAATTGTGTTAAATAGGAAAAAAAATATATCAAATTAGCATGTATATAACAAAAAAATGTAAATTTGTCTTTAATTTTTTTAAGTATTTTGTAATAAAATTACAAAATTCATTATTAAAATACTCTGAACTTGCATGAATTACTAGTAAAATGTTGAAAAAGTCTATATAAACTAAAGTTATCACAAAACCATAGGGAAAGAGAGGTGTTATCAATCAATCAAAACTAAAAATTAAAACTGCAAATGAAGATGCTAGATTGGGTCTTCCAAGGAAGGATTTATGCAAAGGCTAAGTCAAAGAAAGATATTGGCCAGGGTAATGTGGTAAACGTATGTTGAGTTCAATGTGGGATGAGTGGATCAAGGTAAGGATCCACCGTCGTGGCAAAGATAATTGCAAGTCCTCCAGTAGTAGTCTATAATTTGTATATTCGTGTATATGGATATCTTTAAGGAATCAATCGAGAATGGTAAAATGGAAGTCTGAGATGAAGTTGGACAGGGTTAAACCTCAGAAGGAATTGTTATTTGGAAGAGCACACTTATGACTAAAATAGGGAATATGCCTGCCAATAGTTAGCTTAGGGGAAACAAAGCATCAACTACACTAGTGAAATTACGGAATCCCCTACGATACTCAAGGAGGTTAAATTTTGTGCTTTTATTATTTCCTCAAAAATTCAAGGTCTTTGATTTCTTTCGTATAGAATTTCACTAGGATAATCCAAACTTATGATTGTCTTTCCTTGTATGCATGTTTAAGGATTGGTTTAAGATTCACGTGGAGGAACCAAGCCAAACACTGCCAGGCTCGTGCAAACAATGCTATAACTGTATCATGCATATAGAGGGGCACCCCTAGAGGTCATGCCTTAGGGATTAATTTAGTGTATCTATAGTAAAGTTTCAAGTTAAAATTTGTAAATAATTATTCATGTTTAATAAGATAGAATGATTATAAGAACTTAATGCTTGTATGATAAGTAATATAATAGGAGTTTAAATTTTGGAAATTGACGTTATTCTTGAAAATGAGTAAGATTGAATAGTAGCAATGTATGTATAACTTGGAATTGTCTAAGTCAGAAAGTAAATCGGGTTAGAAACTTTGTTAAGTTATTCGGGTTAATTGTGACACTTGGTACCTGGACCCGATGATCGGATCGAGTATAGGGTGTTGTAATTTAGTTGTATCAGAGCTTCGATTTAGTCGATCTTTTGGACATAGAAAGTTAGGGAATAGGCCCTATATGCTTGATGCCTTAAATTTGACTTAGTCCCTTAAGTTATCATAAGGTTAATGTGTTATGGAATTGGATGCATTTGTGCAGATTGTTATAAGCTAGTTTTGGGCATAACATAGCAAAAAGAGATGAGAGAAAATATAGATGTACAACAAGAGAAATTCTAATATTCCCCTTGGGTTAGAGAAGTGGCAGCATCTTTTGGGCTTTCATCCCCTGGGTTAGTAACTCCCAAAAAATCAGAGTTGGACATATCTGAATCCTGATCGTAGAAGGGTTTATTGGATTCCCTTTATTTCTTTTTGAATTACTCCCATTTAGCCCCTTTGGGATTTAGGACTTCGAAGCCAAGGTTAGTATTGGTGAGATGTTGCATGCATTTGGATTTCAAGTAGTGCAGATCGAAGGGACCCTCCATGCCTTAAGTATGCAACATCAAGTTGGACCTTACGCTAGGCAAATATGCCTTAATGGTCACATTAGTATGTTCCTTAAACTTCTCTAGAGCCTTATTATTCTCTATTTGTATTTGCTTTTTTTTTTACAAGGTGATGTTTCTGAAGGGCTTCCAGTTGACGAACCCTTTCTTCTAACTCTTTTTTTCATGGCGTCAAAGCGTTGTACTTTGTATCCCAGGAGGAGACAGACTATGTGAGATCATGATTTTGGCGAAGTATAACATCATATGATTGGTGGAGCTAGGTAAGTGATTGTTCGCCAAATATAATGATCCTTTTAGGTTTTGTTCACCTAGTCTCGATCTCATCATAAGCTTGTTGGGGAGCCCAAATCATAAGTCCCCACTCTGCAGCCGTCATGGAAAAAGAACCCGCGATATCGAAAAGGGTAGGTTTATGAATATCCCTAGAAGAATAATAAGGGTAGGTGAATTCTTTGAGTTCTGGGGGCAAATCTTTATCTTGTTTCTGTTGGACAATAAAAGGGGAAAATGGATATTATCCCGCACTGATGTGCTTTCTCCATGAGAAGAAGGTTTGTACCTCATCAAAATGAGGAGTGTAGTAGAGACTGCCAATTAGGGATGTATGCGAGATAGGATGAGTAGCGTCCAAGATTTAAACCACGAGGAGAGACTCCAAAATGTGTGGAGGAGAGTATATAATATTGGCATGTTTGGTCGGATGTTCAGTGATGGCTTGGGGAGGGACAAAAGGCTCCTTCTCCAGACTAAGGGTTCCTTACCAGGCTTATACGGGCCAATCTATTCTTTCTATTTTCTCCGGCACTAGAGGACCCTCTTTCCAACCTCTACCTATTGTGGCTACTATTACTCACCCGCACCATAACATAATTCGCCTTTATAGCCTCTTGCGTACTTTCCATAAGGGCCTCCACATCTATGTTTGGTGGACTGCAGGAAGAATTAAGGGAAGTGGGAGAACTTGCAGTAGGAATAGAAAGGTCAGCAACAATATCACCAAAGGTTCTAATGGGTGAGTTAACTCGAAAACCAGGTGTTGGGGCAGACAGACGTTGAGGAGGTATATTGCAGTCTATGTAAAGGAAGTTAGTGGGCTCCCTTCTTCTCCTCACTAAAGATTGGACCAATTCATCAGTGGCTCCATAAGGCCACACTTCAATGGCAGATTTTACTCTTTGAGGATTCACACGCAATACCAAATTTGTTGTTCTAAAGCCATTAGGGTTTGCCCTTTTAAACAGTAACGAAAGATGTTCTTGATTGTTAGAAGTTTTTCCAACTTAAGAGGCTATCCATACTTTAATCGGTCATATTGTGCTCTGGAGATATCATAATTGAATACTTGCCACTGGAGACAAGTGGACTCTTGAAGATGGACCACCTTAGGGGAAAGCCGAATCCGCCATCAATTTTCATTCTTACCCATATAAATTTTTGGTGTTCGAAGTGGATAATTGAAGAAGAATTCTGAATAATGGACTCGTGGCCTTTGTGTGTGTAGAAATGGACCATTCCAACTAAGACCTCTTAAGTGATGACCTCTAATTGGTAGATATGTTGGAAAATACCAATAAATGGTGGCTCACAGTGTTTACAGCGGTCAAGGAATTTTGATCACATGTGTGTATACTATTCAGTTTTAGTTGAATTCTTGTTTTGATATAGTTATAAATTAACTAAAATGAGATGAATATTTATGGTAGAATTTGAAATGATTATGCTGGCCACAGTAAAGTGGTGAGTCAACAGTAAATGTTAGTCACGTATAAGTCATTGTGAGAACCGTGAGCTATAAATATTAGTGAGGCTTTTGTAATAGGGGTTCTTTTCTCCTTGTCTTTTGTTTTGTTTTCCTTTGGCAACCTATTGAAGAAAGAGTTCTTCGTTAGAGAAAGACCAGCAAGTACTCGATTTATAAGGAGGTTGTAGAGTGTAGTGAAGGTCTTGGTGTAACCAACTCCGTTGAAGTTATTTTGTGAGTATCCGGTCTATATTAATCTTCTCTGAGTTTCCTTTTATTTTTGAGTATATCATTAATTTATGGATGTTACAATTAGATTTCAGGTGAGGCTGTTTTCATGGAACGTTGGAAATCTGTTGCATTAATCATCTATGTGTGCATGTATGTTACATGGTATAAAAGAGAGTTTTTTAGGTTTTAAACTCTGCATCCAAATATTATGGGCCACTAGTAGGGCATGTTAGTTGCTAACCAGAATGACAGATGTGTTGGAACCATATCGAAAAATAAGATGGGCCACTGGTAGGGTATGATAGTTACTAACCAGATTGGTGTGAGTGCTAGGTTTCTGGTAGGGCATGCTAGCTGTTAACTAGCCTAGTGATATGACTGCTGCCATTGGCAGGACATGTTAGTTGTTAACCAATGCAAAGAGCCCTGAACTCATAAGAACACCATGTATTCAAAATAATAAGAATTTTGGTATCTGTTCTGATATGTGTTTATGGGATTCGAGGTTTAGCCAAATGAAGGACAAGAAAAAAGTAAGAAAATATGATTCTTGATGTGTTGCATGCCATATATATTTATAAATAAGATTTTTTTTGATAATATTGAATGTTAAATGGTAAATCATGTATTTATCCTTTTTTGTTATGTTGAGCACGTAGTGTACTCATTAAGTGTTGTAGTTGGCGTATTAAATTTGCCGTAGTGAAGGTGAGTTCAGGAAGCAGGTAAAAATCAATCTAATGGTACATTTTTTATGTAAACGTTAGCGTTGGTAGAGATTGTGTTCCATGGGAAAAGTGTTAGTTTTGTCAAGGTAAAAATTCTCTATGAATTTAATGAAGAAAAGATACGCTTAGTGATAGAGTCTACCTGGAAATGCTATCCGCCATGATTAAGTATCCGCCATTAGCATGAGAATATATGCCTAAATGTCTCTGCATGTAGAGTATTGACGTATTAGTTGACGCATTAGTTTATGTGTATGTATATGCAATTGTAGTATTATTCTTGCTTTTATAAATTCTCTAAAAATGGTTGAGTTTTCCTATTATGGAACTCTCTAAATTCTTTTGAACTTACCTTTATTTCCTCTTTCTCAGGTGGAAATTCTTTGTAGAGCTTATTGACGGGACTCAGCCAGAGAGAGTGACCTTTGTTGTGAGCTTTGCTTGTATTTGTTTTGTAACATGCATATGTTCTTTTGGGGGTGGCATGTAGTTCTATTTTGTAATTGGATCTCTAGTAATAATACTTTTTTATTTAATTAATGTTTTAAAGGAATGTTACCCTTGAAGGATTATTTAAAGTTTTATAAATTATGGTATGTGAAGTGATTTCTACTTGTATGTGCCAAATTGCTTTAAACGTTATTTTACTGCCAATGTTGTATTTTTAAAGGAAAGACTTCCGCCGAAAGATTTAAACCTAATCAAGTTTATATTATGGCGTACATTGATTTGATTACTTGTTCCTTTAAAAATTTTTTGAGGTAACACCCCAATTCAATTTGTTATACGTTGAGACTAAATTATGATCGAACCAAATAAACTTCTGCTTTCTGTGTGACGCCTCAGTCAACTATTGGGGATAAGGGCATGACATTCCTCATAGGATAAATCAAGTTGAATCTCAATTTCTTTAATCGAAATAATATGAGACGGACCTGAGCAATTTTCTTCAGCATCAAAACATGAAATACATCGTGGATTTTATGTAATTCCTCTGGTAACACTAATCGATATGCTATTGGTCCAACCCTTTCGAATGTTTCATAAGGTTTGATGAACTTGGGGCTCAACTTTCCTTTCCTGCCAAACCATGATAAATTTTTCCATGAGGAAACCTTAAGAAATACTTTATCGCCCACAGAATATTTGATATCTCGACATTTCAAATTTCCATATGATTTCTGCCTAAAACTACTTTCAAATGATCCCTGATCAGTCTAACCATATCTTCAGTTTCCTGAATCAATTCTGACCCAATAATTTTAATTTCATTCAGTTTTGACAAAAAAATAGACATTTTACACCTCCTACCATATAATGCTAGATACGTAGCAATTTGAATCCTCGATTGGAAACTATTATTATAGACGAATTCAACTAATGATAAATAACATTCCCAACCTGATTCAAAATCAATTACGCAGGCTCGAAGCATCTCTTCCACAATCTAAATAACTGATTTCAATTGTCTGTCTGTCTGAAGGTGAAAAGCAATGCTAAAATTTAGTTTTGTACCTAAAGACTCATGCAACTATTTCCGAGATATTAAGGTGAAAGCGGGATCTCAATTAGATATAATCAACACAAGCATACCATGCAATCTAACTATCTCCTAAATGTAAATTTCAGCTAACTTTGGTAGAGACCAATCCATTCTCACGACTATGAATTGTGTGGACTTGTTAACCGACCCATAATAACCCAAATTGTATTTTTCTTGCTTGGTGAAGTCGATAACCCTGTCATGAAATTCATCGTTATAGCTCTCATTTCCATTTCAAATAATCCTTTTGGCACCTGATGTTTAGCTTTAACTCATTGACAAGTCAAGCACTTAGCTACAAATTCAACAAGCTCTCATTTCATACCGAGCCACCAGTACGTCTCCCACAAATCATGATACATTTTCACACCACCAAGATGCAAAGTAAAAGGGCTATCGTGAGCTTCATGATGAATCATCCTCTTTTAATTCAGCAATGTTTGGAACACAAATTCATTTACAAAATTATAAGAATTCCCTATCATCAATAATGAAATTCTCCACTATGTCTAGCTAAACTAACTTCTTTTTCTCAGACAACTTGGTATCGACAAGTTGTGCATCTCTGACTTGTTTAAACAACATCGACTTGATTTTCAATTTGGCTAATAAACAACTATCCTTGCTAATACTGAGTTGGGCGAAAATTGTCCGCAACTCAACTGTTGTTTTCCTGTTCAACACGTCAGCTATGACATTAGCTTTCCTAAGATGATATTAATTGACACAGCCGTAATCTTTTAGAAGTTCAATCCTGCAACGTTGTCTTTAATTCAACTTCTTTTGGGCTAGGAGGTATTTAAAACTTTTGTGATCGGTATAAATATGACACTTCTCACCATATAAATAATGTATCTAAAGTTTTAGAGCAAAAATTACAATGGCTAGCTCTAAATCATGTGTCAGATAGTTGCTGTAACGACCCGATAGTCAAGGGTGTCGAAAAACGTATTTTTGGGACTCTATTTTCCTAAACCAGACTTATATGAGTCTGGTTTACGAAAATAGAGTCCCAAAAATACGTTTTTCGATACCCCTGACTACCGGGTCGTTACAATTTTCCCCCACTAATTAAATTTCATCCCCAAAATTTACCTGAAAAGAGGTGCGGATATTCAGATCTCATCGTCTCTTCGGGTTCCCAAGTCGCTTTCTCAACACTACGGCTACGCCATAGAAATTTTACTAATGGAACACATTTATTACGCAATTCTTTCACCTTGTGAGCTAAAATTTCGACCAGTTCTTTTTCATAAGAAAAGTCGGGTTGAATTTCAATTTCTTCCTTTGAAATAAAATGAAATGGATCCAACCAATACCTTCTAAGCATTGACACATGAAAAATGTCATGCATTTTCTATAATTCCGTAGGCAAAGCTAACCAATACGCAATTGGTCCCACTTTTTTAGTGATCTCATACGATCCAATAAAACGAGGACTTAACTTCCCTTTTCTGCCAAATCGCAAAACTTTCTTCTAGGGTAACACTTTTAGAAACACCTTTTCACCAACAGCAAACTCAATATCTCTATGTTCCAAGTCTGTGTATGATTTCTATCTATCAAAAGTTGTTCTCAATCTATCTCAGATTATCTTAACAATGTCTTCCGTTTCTTAAATCAATTCATGACCAAAAAATTTTCTTTCACACAATTACATCCAACAAATATGTGTTCGACACCTACGACTATATAAGGCTTTGTACGGAGCCATTTGAATACTCGATTGGAAACTGTTGTTGTATATGAATTTGACCAAAGGTAAATAACATTCCCAACTTGATTCAAATTGTTTGTCTGTCTGCGGGTGAAAGGCTATGCAGAAATTGAGTCTCGTGCCAAGAGATTCATGCAACTGTTTCCAAAATCTCAAAGTGAATCGCGAATCTCGATCAGAGATAATCGACATAGGAACACTGTGCAATCTCACAATTTCCTGAATATACACTTTAGCAAGTTTTTTAAGTGACTAATCAGTCTTGACTGCAATAAAATGAGTTGATTTCGTAAGTTGATCAATAAAATCCCAAACAGTATTTTTCTTACTCGAAGATAATGGTAATCTCGTTACAAAACCCATCATGAAGCGTTCCCATTTCCACTCAGGAATAGAAATAGGTTAATGTAATCCTGTGGGAATCTAATGTTCTACTTTTACTCGTTGACAAGTTAAGCATTTAGCTATGAACTCAACATCATCTTTTCTCATTCTTGGCCACTAATACACTTCTCGCAAGTTGTGATACATTTTTGTTCCTCTAAGATGCAAAGCATAGGAACTATCATGAGCTTCGCAAAGTATCAACTCTTTTAATTCTACAACATTCAGAACATAGATTCGATTTGAAATCTCAAACAATCACAATCATCAATACTAAAACTTTCTAGTGAGCCATTTTGAACCATGTCTCTTTTCTTCACTAACTTGACATCATATAACTGTGCTACTTTAATCTGATCAAACAACACTGGCTTGAACTTCAACTCGGCCAACAAGCTCCCATCATCATTGATACTAAGTCGAGCAAACATCACTCACAACTCAATGATTGTCTTTCTGCTTAACGTGTCACCTACGACGTTAGCTTTACTAGGGTGGTAATCAATAACACAATCGTAATCTTTTAGAAGTTTGACCCAACGATGTTGTCTTAAATTCAACTCCTTTTGTGTTAGGAGGTATTTAAGACTCTTGTGATCGATATAGATGTGTCACTTTTCACCGTACAGATAGTGTCTCTAGATCTTTAAAGCAAAGACCACTGCAGCTAACTTTAAGTCGTGCATCAGATAGTTACGTTCATGCATTTTTAGTTGACGAGACGCATATACGGTCACTTTTCTGTCTTACATCAGGACACAATTGAGGCCACTTAATGAGACATTACTGTAGATCACAAAATCTTTTCTCGATTCAAGTAGAGTTAAAACTGGCGCCTTAGTCAACATTTGTTTTAATTTCTTGAAACTTTCTTGACATTCATTGCTCCAAATAAATTGAACATTTTTATGCAACAGCTTTGCCATCGATAAAGCTATCTTAGAAAATCCATTTTTGAATCTTCTATAATAACCGGCTAAGACAAGAAAACTACGAATCTCTAACACATTTCTCGGTGCTTTCCATTGAACAGTGACTTCAATCTTTTTCGAGTCAACTCTAACTCCATCTGTTGAGATAACATGTCCCAAAAGCACAACTTCTGGTAACCAGAATTCACATTTGCTAAGCTTTCCATATAATTGTTTCTCTCGTAACACTTACAAAACAATTCTGAGGTGTTGCTCATCCTCGAATTCATATTTCAAATAGATCAAGATGTCATCAATGAAAACTACCACTAATTGATCCAAATACGGTTGGAAAATACAATTAATGAGATCCATGAATACTGCCAGAGCATTAGTCAGCCCAAAAGGCATCACCAAAAATTCATAGTGGCCATAACGCGTATGAAATGCCGTATAAGGTACATCACTATCTTTTACTTTCAACTAATAGCAACCATATCTCAAATCGATCTTAGAGAAGACAGAAGCTCCCTTTAGTTGATCAAACAAGTCATCAATACGAGGTAGGGGGTATCGATTCTTAATCGCCAACTTATTCAATTTCTAATAGTCTATACAGAGTCACATCGAGCCATCTTTTTTTTAACAAATAATACTGGAGCTCCCCAAGGCGATATACTAGGGCGTATAAAGTAGCGATACAGCAAATCTTGCAATTGCACCTTCAATTCTTTTAGCTCTATGGGTGCCATACTATAAGGGAACATTAACACCGAAGTTGTAACAGGAAACACTTCAACTGCAAATTCAACCTCTCGATCTGGTGGTAATCTGTGTTATTCCTCGGGAAACACATCGAAGAATTCACAAATGGTACGGATCTTATTGCTCTAACTATCATCAGAATTTGAGTTGATAACATAGGCTAAAAAATCTTTACAAGTCAGATTGAAAAGTTTATTAGCTCGAATTTCGAAATGGTACGAGTTAACCCACTCGTTCGAGCACCATTCACTTTAATTATGTTACCATCTTCACTCTAAACCACAAATTTCTTTTTACGACAGTATAGAATCACCCCGTGCTCAGTAAGCCAATCCATTCCCAAAATAAAATCAAATTCACCAAATGGAATTATCAACAAATCAACAGGGAAGGTTGTATTTTGTATTTCCAACTGACATCGCCTACACACCTGTTCCACTATTACGGACTGTCCCAAAGGACTTGATACAACTATAGATACTTTAGACATCTTAGCCGTTAAACTTCACGATTTAACTAATTTAGCATTAACATATGAGTGTGAAGATCCCAGGACTATCAATGCATAAACAGGTTCTAGATGCAATAAAAAGATACCTTCCACAGCATCGGTCGCATCATTGTCCTCACGCGTTCCTACAACATAAGCTTGTGCTGGCGCTTTGGCCTCTGCCTAGTGAGTAACAGTACCGCTTCCTTTTCTAGCATCACCTCTAGCAAAAGACCCACCGCGACGTATTCTACGGCCCCTAGATACAAGTACAGACCTTTAAAAAGAAACATGAGTAGCATTTTCATTCTTTGGACACTCTCGAGCAAAATGCTCCATAGATCTACAGCCAAAACAAGCTCGAGTTAGCTTCCAACATTCACCACGATACTTTTTTCCATAATGTTCACAATTCGGAATATCAGCATCCCTAGTCGAACCTCACACACTACCCGTAGGCATAGTCGATTGTCGATCATGGTTTCTATTAGATCTATTAGACTTAAAAGTCGATGTCCAACCACCACAAAATTCATTGGTTCATTTTGGTTGTGGATGCGAGCTAGCAGCTCCAAACCACTTTCTAGAAGTGCGAGTAACCTCAGCCTTTTTATCTAGTCCCAAGGCTTGTTCTACCATCTTTGCCCGTTCAACTAGATCAACAAACCTTGTAATCTAATGCGATACCAACTAGATCGACAAATTACACTTTCGCGCTAGTTGCATTCAAGTTGTTGTAAAACGCGTTTACTGGATTCAATCCAAACTTTCACTGCCAAGGGATCGGCCCCTTTCAACCCAAAAAAGTCAGTCGCACGATATCTCCGCAGTTCTTTTATCAGAGCTCGTTGAACGGTAGGTGTAGGCGCTATAGTAAATGTAGTTCCTGTAACCCGCTGAAGTGCATCGGCGATAGCTCTAAGTAAATGTGAATCACCTGCTCCACCATTATCATCTCACTCAACATTAGGTCGTTGAGCACCGATTGGGTTAACATCCAGAGTTACTGACTCCGTTGCCTCACAATCATCACTATGTTCATACTAGAGTAGAACCCTTGTAGCACTTCATTATCTGATTCATTTGCAATCTTTTAACTATAAAACAAAAACAATTATCATCAGCATCAAAATCCTGACTCAATTCAACTCAACTATGACATGTACCTCTAGACCCAATTTTGAGCTCGATTTAGTTCAAGAATTGGCTAAACTTGTAACTCTGATACCACTAAATGTAACACCCCTAACCCCTCTCCATTGTCAGATTAGGGTCACAATCATTACTAACGAATCAAACAATTAATTCAATCATAATCAACATATAAACTAATTAATAACATTTTAATCGGCAAGGAAGGTCACAACAATCTAATACTTTCATGCCAGATTCTTATACATTCGAATAATAAATTATGCTATTCATTTCTAAACTTGGTCTTCCACTTCTGCACTCTTATCACTATTTATACATTGCTAAACTTAGTCTTCCACTGTCTACACTCTTATCACTATTTATCCCTTCTAGAATGTCAAAATTTGGATATATACAAGACTATTCCAATTATTAGCATCAGAGTATTAGTCCATACTCTGTCTAAAATTATATTTTTAATTTATATATGATAATGTTAGTGGAATGCACTTAATTTAGGTTTGTTAATCCACCCCAATTAAGAGTAAAAGTTACTTTTAAAGCCCCTATTATGAGTCTACGGGACCCTAAAAGTAGTTTAAAATTGGCAGGGACTAATTTGAAATAATTCTAGAAGTTTAGGAAATAATTACAAAAATTTTGATTTCAAGGGTCACACACCCGTTTGGCCAGGCCATGTAACTCTTTGACTTGGGTCACACGCCCATGTGTGTTTCCCGTGTGTGACACACGCCCGTGTGGCCAGGCCATGTGCACCCAAAAGTACCTTAAAACTCATGTTTATCATTTCCTATTTACTTGGACACTAAGTAACTCAATTACCAATAATTTAACCTATTCAAAACACGATTGAACATGCCCAAAATACACCAAATTCATCACCTAATATGCCTAACCAATATACCCTCATTGGTACCACATTTTATATGTTCAAATACATCAACAACACATCACACATTCAAGACTTTTATTCATATCACACTTACCATATTTGAACTAACTTTCAAACTTCTAAAGTTATCAAATATGAAGCTAAGCACATACCAAGCATTATGATAAGCTACAAAACTTTAAACTATCACATACCAAAATACCACATTTGAACTAACCATTTGTCAATAATAAAAAATAAAATGATGTTAGTAAAACTTGGAAACCTTCTTTAAAGGGATGAAGATGCATTTTACTAATATCATTTCATTTTTTTTAATTTCCAAGTTTAAATTATTATTTTCTTTTTATTTTAATTCAATTAATTTTATATTCTCCATGTATCAACTATCCATTTGTCAATAGCATCATGCATGTTTAAAACTAATGGGGTCCATTTGCTTGCATGTAAAATAAAATATTTTCATTATTTTACGGTGCTTGTTTGGTAGAAAATAAATTACTAAATTAAATCATTCTCCAAAAAAGGTAAAATCAAGGCTTTTTTAAGGAAAAATGTCTTACCAAAATTTTTTTCACAAGACATTTTCCAAACTGATAAGGCTCTGTTCACTGTCAAAGAAACGAAAAGGAGAAGCTTTTAGAGCAATAAAGGAGAAGCTCACTTCACCGTCGAAGAAAACAGTCCCTTATATTCTAATTTTATTTTTTTTACGATTTAGTCCCTAAAATCTAAATTTTTACTATTTTAAAATTTAATTCCTCAAAAAAAATTTCTTATTCTATAGTCCAGTCTTAAACCTCATTTTGTACAGTTTTACAAAATAGTCAGTTTTTTAAAATTTCCAGATTTTATAATTTAGTCCTTACAACTAAAATTGTTAAATTTTCCAAAAATTAGTCCTTGATTTTTGAAAAGATAAACTTTCATATTCTATTTTTCAGAATTTTATATTCTCATATAATGTAAATTAGTTCTAAAACTAAAGTTTTGAAATCTTTACAATTTAACCCCTATGTTTCAAATTTTACTATTTTATGTTCAACTTTCCAAATTTTCATATTTCATAATCATATAATTTAGTTACTACATCAATGTTTCAGATTTCACTACTCAAAACCCTTAGAATTTGAAAATTTACAAATTTTACAATTTGGTCCTTACTTCAATTTTATCAAATTAAATCATTTTTCAAGTTACTCTTCCAAATAATATTCGAAATAAATATTTATCACTTTCAACTTAATTAAACATAAATTTATAACTATAACTTTATATTCCCTAATGTACGAAATTAATGATTAAGCTTAATTAAGTAAATTAAGATTAATTAAAACTAAAACATGATTAATTAAAATATAATAAGCTTTATGAAATAAACTCAACTAATCAATGAAAAGATAGTAAAATCTCAAATGTATGTTTGTTTCATTGAAAACAACTTTTATGAAATATTTTCAAGAAATCTGTCAAACAACAAAAAATATTTTACACAATTCATCCTAACACCAAAAAATATTAGTTTTTCCAGAAAAGTAAGTCATTTTTAAAAAATCATTTTCCAAAAACCATTTTCAATAAAACAAATGGAGCCTAAATTGAGAAATGTTGTAAAAATCAAATAAAAGAATCTCATCAGGTCCAGCTGTGTGTATTAGGAAAAAAAAATAATAATAATAATAATAATGATAATAATAATAATAATAATAATGATGATGATGAGATAAAGCAACAAACAAAATTTCACTAACAAATTAAAATAAATAAAAATCAGATCCCATGGTCTAATCTCTTCTAGTCCTCATCGACACCCATTTTTTGTTCATTCGTGAATTCAAATGCTCTTCAAAGCTTTCAGTGTTCTTCAGCTTTGAAGATTGATATCCCAACTTGCTTTCATCCTCATTGACTTCATCACTTTGGGTAATCTCATAGCTCAACTCATGGGGCTGTGTGTGTGGCTCCTCTTTTGCCTTCTCCCCATCACTTTCCTCACCTGAAAGGTCTGCATCCGAATCTGAACCTGAACTAGAAACCGTCCTTTCTCTGGATAAACTTTGTCTAGTCTCTTCCGTTTCATTCAGCTCCAGGTCTTCGCTTCGGGCCATGGCATTATTTGGAGAATCAAATTCTTGGGGTTCAATTCTTGAGAGCTCCACAGCTGCTCGTGCTGCTGCTGCTGCATAAGCTGCTGATACGAAAGCCTCTTGAGCAGCATCTGCCACATCTTTGTACTTTTTCCTTGCTTTCATTGACTCACTTAAGCTTTCATCCATGTCTTTTCCTACAGGCAAATCGTTGGCTGACTCAGTTAAGTTCCTCACCTCTACAGCCATTTCCTCCAAATGCAAGGTGATACCCTTTTTAGTAGCAATCTCCTTGAGCAATTTTAACTTGCTTTCTAAGCTTGGCCGCAGTGTTGAAAGCTTTTGTATCACCTTAGGATTCACACTGCAATTGTTGCGTAATTCAATGGCACGAACCACAAACTCTTTCCCGAAAGTCGATGAAAAAACCCCACGAATGTGAAGAAGCTCAGGGAATTCACCACACCTTGATGATGCAAACATCAAGGTCGATGCTGCCTCTTCAAGCTCATCAGGACATTCCCTATATACATGGTCGAGAAAGCATGTCAAATTTCAGAGAACTTAATATAAAACCAAGAGGAAAAATATTAAACCAAACTTACTTGTTCTTTTGAATCAGCATGACCCTCTCTATCAACAAATTACAGTAGGTTTCCATGATGGTAAATGCATCCACCATATTCTGTTCTCTAATCAAATGCTCTACACGAAGAAGGGCTTGTTCATGGTGACCGAGGTTAAGGAGTTCAATCACATCGGAGCGGGCGTGGGTACACCGGACTTGATGCTGGTTCTTCAAGATACCGATCCGAGAAATAGCAAGCTTGGCCAGAGTTTTAAACTTGGAAGCCTTGAAGTTTCTTCCAAGCAAAGCATCCAATTTCCTCCCCATGCTTCTGTGTCAGTAACCTCAGAATGAAGAGAGTTTTGAAGCACAAAAATTTGCTTATAAAACCAACAACATGGTGGACTGTTGTGATGTTTTGCAATAAAAGTGAATGAAGCACGTGTCAGCTTTGGGATTTATTTATTTCCAATGAAAGTCTGGGTATTGGAATTGTGACCTAGCCTGTAACTTCGATTGTTTTTTTTCCTTTGGTTTGAACGAGGCAAAGACAGTTTGGTCAATTTGTGGAGGCTGTCATTTTTTATGATTTTCCTTTCTGGGTCTAGAATATTTCCACACGATTGTTTTTGTTGCACCCATTTACTTTTCGTAAATAGAATTATACATTTTGTTGGTCCACTGCCTGGAAATAGTCAATACCCAATAAAGTGCCACACCTACTTCGTATTTACGTGGTTCAATTGGTAGATTTAGTGTTTGAAATTGTTTCCCATTCAAAATTACTTTTTGAATTTTAATATAGCGATTTCATTATGTTTTCATTACCAACCATAAGAAGGCTATTTGTGACCAAATTGAATTAGATATGATTTTTTTTATTCCTCCCTCCAAAAATTATTTTAGTTTTTAAATTTTGCTTTATTTATCAAATCACTTCTAAAACAGACGGAAAAGCTAGTATTTATTAACTTTACTGGCATGGCATATTCTGGACTGCACATCAATAATTAATTAATTTTTAAAACAAAATTTAATTTTTTTA
>JABFAF010277058.1:0-22381 GCA_013677275.1 Gossypium schwendimanii
GAACATTTTTAAAATATATGTAGCGTTTTAATAGTTGCAAATGAAAAGTTATAAGCAACCAAAAATTATATCACTTGGTTATTTACAAAAAGATGTCACTATTTATAGTGATGAGTTATGTCTCTTAAATTCAAAATTTAACAAATAGTCATAATTATTCAAGCAAATACCTGTTGAATAATTATATTTATTGCTTAAGATATAACTATCTATTTGGGTAGTTATGTCCTTGTGAAGAGACATGAGACCTTCTATAAATAGGAGTAAATTTTCATTTGTATGATACACAAAAAAACACATAAAAAATTTCTTTCTATTCTTCCACTATCTTTTATATTCCTAGATTGTTTTATAAATAATTACTGTAGAATTTATTTTATAGAAATTGATATCTTTGTTATGTTTTGCTCAATGCTCAGTGCTCAGTGAATGTTTTCGTCAATGCAAAACGTAGACAGTCATTAGGCTTCATTGTATCCTCGAGGTTCATTTGCCAATAACCGTTTTGCATACCATAATATAGGCGGGGATGAATAGAACCTTAAAAAAAGTGACATTGATACACGCCTTAAAGCCTTCGTTAATTTCTCATAAGTTCATTTTTATCCACACACACCAACCTATTCTTTATTTGTTTTTGTAACACCCCTCACCCGGCCCGGTTACCAGACCCGAGCTACAGGACCCAAAACAACTACTGAAACTTATACAAATACATACACAATAACAAATAAGAGCAATGGCTACCACATTCAACCATTAGAGATGAAATAATGACTAATTAAACATTTTAATAAATAATAGAAATGTAATTATTCGAGAAATAAGGATCATTTTTAAAAATTTTGAAATCCAGTGTAAGTATCGATACTAAATAAGCAAGTATCGATATTCATGTGTTAGGTATTGATACTAAAGTAAATATCGATACCATTTTAGCTCTCTGTCAAATTTTGATTCAAAACGTTTTATCGATACCTTTCCAGAGGTATCAGTGTTTTTATCACTGGTATCAATACTCGTGTTTGCGTATCAATATATTGCCGATTTTTGAAAACTTTTCATTCGTAAGGTATTGATATTTTGGTCTCAAGTATTGATATTTTTACCCAGAATGCTAAAAATTCACAAGTTAAAATGATCTTCATGCTTAAAATAATATTCCTACTCATTATACAAATATATCTAACTCAACCAAGCCTACTGACATCTTTTAACCATTTTACATGCCATATTAATACATATTCATTGAGAAAACCTAACATACATTATCAAATTCAATCTCAAGCATCAAAATGTCCGCAATAAAAGTCCAAACTAACATCAAGAGTTCATAAGTCTAATCCTAAAATAATGATGAAAATAATAATATGTAACACGCCAAACTCAACCCTATAATAGAATTCGAGTATAGTGGGCCACTACATGAAAATAAACTAACTTTAAAACATTTCGACAGAAGCTTTGAATAATTCTTACAAAGTTATATATATAACATATTTTATCTGTTATTTTACTAAGGTGAAAGAAATATCATCATTTTAAAAATGATATACAAGTCATATGGCGTATAAGTTCAAATATGGTAACTTCGTAAACAAATTGTATTACATTAAACCAAATATTAGTACTTTATAAAAATCTCATCAAAATAGAGTCTTAACAAAAAGAAGTTCAGTAATACCCCTCACTCGTCTTCGTCATCGGATTAGGGTTACGGGATGCTACAATAATTAACAAGTCTAAAGCATGAAATTTCAATTTAAAATTTAATTAAAATAATTTTTAATAGACAAGTGTTCATTTAACATGATATTCATACCAAAAACAGGCTTAAATTGAGCTTTAAGATATGAAGAGTAGACTCGAGCATGAAAAAGGACCAAATTATAAACTTTTCAAATCTTGCACAAAGTATCGATATCTTTGTAATAGGTATCGATATTTTTTTATTAGGTATCGATACCAAATTAAATATCGAGACCATTTTGGAATACGACCAAATTTGGAAATTTTTGGTTCAAAACATTTTTATCGATACCTTTTTGGAGGTATTCTATCAAAATTTTTAAAGATTTATCGATACTAGAGAAAAACACCTATACCAAATTAGCATTCTGTCAAAATTTAAACTGTTCATTTGGTCTGGTATCAATACCTTGATCCTTTTTACAGATACTTTCTTCAAAATGGTCAAAAACCATAAGTTTAAAGGTTCAATTCATGCTTAAGTCACCTACTACTTTTAGGATACATACATACACATCTCAACTTAAAATAACAAGCCTTTAACCCAATTCTCTTATGCAACTAGCATGAAAATGTCCATTCCCTAAACTTATTTAAGCACACCCAAAAACATATCAAAACATGCTACATATCTAAATCTAACCAATATGCCATAAGGCACCATCACAAACAACATTCAAACTTATCATCCAAAGTCAATATCTAGCCAAGTTCAAACAGAACAAGACAAGGTCATGTAAAGTAACAATTTAACATAATTTATTGCACCAAAAGATAATCAACAACCTAATCATATCTGTTAGACTATGTACTATCAAGATTATAAATAAAAGTAACATATCATGACATTCAAATCTCACATTCAAGCTATGATTCACCACATCATTTGCCACAAACATTAACCTTATACATATACTAGTACAAAACATACCACTTAATATGAACACTAATATACTAACATAAGTTACTCTTATTACATGCCACATATACCAAAATAAATGTTTTCAAAGCCTACCGAAATTAGCTGGATAGTGTAATCTTCAATTTTATTCGATCGCCCAGTTTTGTAAAACGATATCTACAAGAAAACAAGAATAACAACATGAGTAATCATCTACGCGCTTAGTAAGTTCACAGGTTGAAACGATAAAACTTACCGTATTTTCATAGTTAAATAATTAACAGATTCTTTAACTAACATTAACCCTGTCAATCACAAGTATTCAATAGGTGACGATAATATATACGAGTGATTTTAAACATATCACTTGTGCAATATAAAACATTATCAAGTCACGATATAATATCGGAAATCATGAAAATGTATACAAGTCATCAACAAGACATCATATCCAAATATCATTTACATATCATCAAAATGTCATTTAACCATTGAAAAATCTGCCAAATGAACGATATAAATAGATACGTATACATGGTTTATCCACCCAAGACATATCAGAATGCTCAACTAAGCAATCCAACCAATAACATGTCTGGGCACCAAGTGTCCGGTCCGTACGCTAACATCCCTCCAGAAACAAGTCTGAGCACCAAGTGCGAAGTCTGTAGCCTTTACATCCTCCCTTAGAAACATGCCAGAATCATTGTATATATAACTCGGTAGTCCGCAACAAATGCTGGACTCCAGTATATTTAGTGTCTAATAACAAGTCAAGAATCATCATCTCACCACAGGTCAATCCTGTACAAAGCGCAAAATAACCTATTAACATGTCAATTGTATCCTATATTATGTTCATCTCGGCTGATACATAAGATCATATAACACTTTACAATTCAATCACTTTCTCACCCTGTATTAATTTGTAACAATTTAATTATATAAACATATACTTAACAATCAATAATTCACAAGTCAACATAATATTATAAATTATACTAAATTAAACCTGATGAACTTATCAAGGCAAAACTGCAGAGATAGAAATATCAAAGACTAGTCAGCAATTTTCTCTTATCCATAACTTTCTATCAGTTATTGATCTATACGGTAATTTATTTCAATTATTAGTCCCAAGTACATTATAAAAGTCCATTTGATGCATATGAATTCTTTAATGACATTTTTCATAATTTCCTAAACTTTTACATTTTATTCAGTTTAGTCCCTAAATCGAAACAAGCTCATTTTTCTTAATTAAGCCCAAAACTATTATGACTAATTCATTATCATCTTAAAATAACCCTAAAATCATGTAATTTACAAGAAATTCATGACATTTTCAACCATTTAACAATTTAGTCCCTAAATTCAAAACTATGTAAAATCACTTTACAAATTAATCCTATTTTAACATCAAGCTTTAAACCCAAGCATAAAAATCAAGAAAGCTTCAAGAACAACAATGACAAGTTTTCAATACTTTGACTGTTTCACAAAATAGTCCCTTGGCTAGCTAGATTAAGCTACAATGATCTCAAAAACATAAAATTTACGAGAAATGAGTTCAAAATAGACTTACATGCATGAAAACTAGATAACTGAAATTCCCAAGCTCACAACCATGGAGTTTTTCGGTGGAAAATAACCAAATGAATAAGATAGATGTCACTTTTGTTTTTATTATTTTAACTTTTGTTTAATTTAATAATATTATTATAAAACACTAAATTTTAATTAAATTCTTTCAACTAATTGTCCATATTACTTAGTTATGGTCTATTTGCAACATAAATCCTCCAACTTTAACTATTTAAGCCATTTAGTTAAGAAAAATCAATAGCAAGCAACTTTTGCAACTTTTACGATTTAATCATTTCTCTTTAATTAACTCGCCAAACGTCAAAATTAAATATTTTGATATGACACTAATTTTAATATAACACTAATGACCTTGTAAATATAAAATAATTGATATTTAAGGATTCACACGTCAGAATTATGGTCTCGAAACCATTATTTCCGTCACTACTAAAAAACGGGTTGTGACAAGTTTTTTATACAATTTCTTTTCAAAATACAAAAAGACACAAAGCAGTTAGCTCACAATCGTAACAACACTCTGGCATAGTCCTTGAACAAAATATTCCTTTTATCAGCAATCTTGAGAAGGAAAAAAGAATAACATAGTAAATTCATTTGAACTTAGTGAGTTCCAAAGAAAAATCATAAAATACGTTACTTAGTACATTTACCAAACCCTTCTAAAGATCATACACGAATTACATGGAGTATGCCCATTGGTGTATATAGAACACTAACAGACTTAGAATGCCAACTTACTTATCATTTAGGCGTTTATTGTACATCAACTTAACATAAATCAGACAAATCCATCTTCATGCTAACTACAAACCCAAATATAGAATCAGTAACATATCTTTCATAATTCCTCACAATCATTCTCCCCCTTAACTCTTCATAACATGTTCATTTAGAACATGTTTTATCGTGATCTGCCAATCTGATTTGCAATATATCTGCCCTATTAAAGTCTACACAAAGATATCTCCACATCCTTATCATTACATATTAAATCATTTCGTATCATACATATCAAAAGTAAATGGTAGTGCCTTAAGCATGAAGAATGGCACTTACTTCATTTTACAGACAAATTGTACTTAGACTGATAATTGTCAATATCTATTATCCACACAAACATCTTTCATTCATTATCCACTCACACATTTTTCATCCTTTATAGAGGAAAAATACTTACCTTACACGAAATTTAAAATAAAAAAACTACATCATATGAAAATAAGAAGGAACTCACCAAAAACTCTAATACAAGTCTATAAAGAAAGTCTTTTTCCCTTATCACTTGGACTTTCATTATCTTCTTGAGCTAAAATAAAATAAAAATAATTAAACATATCAAATTATCAATCTATCAAATCTGATCATGCATGTAAGAGTTAACAACACTTAAACCAAAATCAGGAAGTTTCCTTCCTCACATACTATTCTGAAACTTATGCATGCAAAACGAAGAACACGTAAATGACTTAAAGAATAACCTAGGGTTCATCAGCTATTATCAGTAAGCTAGTTCAAACATATGAGTTAGCTGAATATTGCGAACCTTACTTCAAAGAGGTTTTTTGAACTTACGTTTTCAAAGACAGAGAAAATCAAGAAAGAAGAAGAAAACGTAAATGTGTTCAAAGAGATCATTGTTATCCTTATATATTGAAGCTTGAAGACAAAGATTAGTGGAAAAATCAGATAATTCCACTAACTCTCTTGATTCCCATGATTAAGTGCTCTTAACATAATTTAATTATTATAATCTATAGTAGTCTAGTTACGTTCTAACTAAGTTTCAACTTAACTAACCAAATTACCATACTTAAATTATAATAAAAATCTAAACAACTATGAACTTATTTAGTTCACTCAAAACATCTAAGTTGGGTGAATACTTACAGAAGAGTCCAACAAACCACAGAACACACCAAAATAAAGAGTTCGCTAAAAGGCGTATTACACAGAATCCTATATTTCGTCAAAATAAACACTTCACTTACTTGTATCTATCATTATTTTACCAATAACACACTAAATAGTAACCAAATACAGAAACTTTGCAGGGCAAGTTGTTACAATTCTCCCCCACTTAGAAAATTCATCCCCGGAATTCATATCTGTGAATAACTGAGGATACTGCTCTTTCATTACACTTTCTCTTTTCCAAGTAGCCTCCTCTATATTATGATTTCTCCACAATACTTTTACTAGTAGGATCCTCTTATTCCTTAGTCTTTTATGTCTCTTGCTAAAATACGATTGGGCTCTTATTCATACGACAGATTTGGTTCTACCTCTAATTCTTCAATCTACACAATATGATCTAGATTGGACCTATACCTTCTTAGCATAGACACATGAAACGCATTGTGAATCTTGGACAATTCTATAGGTAAAGCCAATTTATAAGCCACTAGTCCAACTTGATCTAAGACTTCATATAGCCCTACAAATCGTGGATTCAATTTTCCTTTCTGACTAAACCTGATAATCTTCTTTTAAGGAGAGACCTTTAATAATACTTTGTCACCAACTTTAAAAGAAATCACTTTCCTCTTTAGATCAGCATAGACTTTTCGACGATCCTATGTAGCTTTCAAATGATTACGGATAAAGACATTTTTTCTTTTGTTTCACACACTAACTGACCTACTAATTTTCTTTCACTCAACTCCATTCAACATGTGGGTGTTTTGCACATTCTACCATATAGATCTTTAAATAAAGATATTTTTAAACTAGCATGATAATTGTTGTTGTACACAAATTCAGCCCAAAATCAATTAAATATTTTTTAACATATCCTCAAAAACTTGAATAACTCTTTCAGATTGGACATTTGTCTGAGGATGAAATGCAGCACTAAATTGTAGCTTGGTTCCCAATGATCCCTGTAGTTACTTCCAGAATCTTGAAGTAAATCTTGAATCTCTTTTTGAAACTATGGAAGATGAGATTTTATGCAGGTATACTATCTTAGAAATATAAAGCTCAGCTAACTTCTCCAGAGAATAAATAGTGTTCACTGGTAGAAAATGAGCTGACTTATTAAGTCGACCTACTATCACCCAAACTGAATTTTCTTTTTAAGGGTTGAAGGGTAGCCCTGACACAAAATTTATGATAATTCTATCCCACTTCCACTCTGGTGTATCTAAAGGATACAACTTACCCGAGGGAACTTGACCTGTCGCTTTAACTCTTTGACAAGTCAGACAAGTTGAAACATACTCTGTGATTTCTCTTTTCATCCCAGGCTACCAATATAAACTTTTTAGATCTCTATACATCTTGATACCCCCTGGATGGAGTGAAAAGGTTCCCTGATGAGCTTTTCTTAGCAGTTCTTTCTTTAAGTCATTCCCAGCTGGTATAAACATTCTTCCCATGAATCTCAGCATCTTTACCTAAACTAAAATTTGTTACATTTTTAGACATCATTCGCTCTTTATACAAATCACAATGTACATCTTTCATCTACTTATCCAAAGTTTGAAGAAGAAAAGTTGGCTTAACTACTAATTCTTCCAACAGTGATCCATCATTAACCACACTCACTCTTTCTCGCAGTGATGTCAATGATGCCACTATTTTTCTACTTAAAGTATTAGCCACAACATTTGTTTTACCAAGATGATACTCAATAGCCAAATCATAGTCCTTCAACAGTTCCATCTAGTGCCTTTGGCGTAGATTCAAATCCTTTTGTGCCATCACACACGACACTGTTCTTTATACAAATAGTGCCTCCATATCGTCAACGCCAATACAACTACAGTCAATTTCAAATCGTGGGTTGGATAGTTCTTTTCATAATATTTAAGTTGGTGCGATGCATAAGATATAACATTACCCTTCCACATTAGCACATATCTAAGCTTATTCAAATATGCATCAGTATAAATTGTACATTCTACACCATATTTTGGTTGTGCTAAAATTGAAGCTTCAGTCCAAACTGCTTTCAACTTCTCAAAATTTTGTTTACGCTCAACAATCCACTTGAACCTTTCTCTCTTTTTTAGCAGTAGAGTAAGAGGTGTTGCCAACATTAAAAAGCCCTTAAAAAACCTTCAATAATAGCCTGCTAGCCCTAGAAAGTTGTAGACTTCAAATACATTTTTGGGCAAATTCCACTCAAGTACCGCTTTTACCTTATCTTGATCTACTTTAATACCCTCAATAGAGATCACATGACCCAAAAAATGCACTTCTCTTAGCCAAAATTTACATTTACTGAACTTATCATACAGCTAATTATCACACAAGGTTATCAGCACATCTCAAATATTTCTCATTATCAATTTCATTCTTAAAATAAACTAAAATATCATCAATAAAAACTACTACAAACTGAAACAAATATGGTTGAAATACTCTGTTCATCAAATCCATAAATATTGTAGGCACATTAGTCAAACCAAAAGGCATCACCAAAAATTCATAGTGACCATACCTCGATCGAAAGGCAATATTAGGCACATAATCACCTTTAATATTTACTTGGTAATTTCCAAACCTCAGATCAATTTTAAAGAAAAATGTAGCCCCGCATAATTGATCAAACAAATCTTCAATTCTAGGTAGAGGATACTTATTCTTTATAGTTACATTGTTCCACTAACGACAATTTATACATAGGCGCATTATTCCATCTTTCTTCTTCACAAACAGAATTGAGCACCCCAATGTGACACACTTGGTCTTATAAAACTCTTATCTAACAAATCTTACAACTATGCTTTCAACTCTTTTAGTTCTAATGGTGTCATTTTGTAAGAAGTACAAGAGATAGGCATTGTACCAGGTTCCAACACAATTGAAAACTCTACATCTCTCTCAAGTGGTGACCACCTCCGGATATACCTACTTCTAGAGTAGAAATCCTGCACAAAATATGTTAAATAGGCAGTATCTGTAAGTATACTGGTCAGGTTGTAATATAGTTACAACGAAGTATGTGAGTACTCCGAGGATCATACCCAAAGGAAGCAAGCACTAAATTAATCCTAACCTAAGCAAATATAGAGCTAATTAGTACTTTAAATAAATTATATTACGACTAAATATAAAGAGAGAGTTTTTAATAACTAAATAAATAATATAATATAAATGGAAAAACTTTGGGAAATTTGCTATGGAAACTTAATCAGATCTGAGTATGGGTGACTAGCTTGCTTCGGTAATCATAACTAATTGTTTCTTTGAGCTCCCTGTTCAATAATCTAGTCGTTACCCTAGCAAGATCTCTTGATCTTCCACTAGAATAATGAGTCAGCAAGAACAACTTATCTCTCAACCTCACAGTCTAGACTGGTTCGGGGTAAAATTGTTCACGGATAGGCTATGCCAATTTTAGGTTAATTCTCACCTAAATGACTTCCTAGGGTTGTAAAGCCTAGAGTTTAAATTCTTCCTTTCCCAAACAGCTAATTTGCTAAGAAAACCCTACACAACAATCAATTAATCATACCTCCACTCGTCAATCCCCCACAAGAGTATTTGTTCCTCATGGATCTCAAAAACATAATAAACTTGATATAAAAGATGAATATGAATAGTAAATCAAGATAGGAAGGTTTAAGAGAAGCTTGAATTGTATTTAATTGAAGCATGAAATCCACAAAGAGTTGATTGAGTTCCACAAATTAGATCTCCCGACAAATGCAAAACTGAAAATAACCTAAAGCTTAAAAAAAGGGAAAAACTAAAAAACTGAAACTATAAAGAAAATTATACGATATGAAAAGTTGTTTATAACAAATGCTAAATGAGCTTATTTATAGAGTTAGGGTTACCATCATCCTTAACCCTAGATTAGCTGACGCTCTCATGTTTAATATTCTATTGTGCTAACCAAAATGCCCCTGACTCGTATGTATTTTTTGTATGGGACCGGTGTCGCCACACCCTAGTGCCTGTGTCACAACATTGAAGGTAGTATGTTCATACTCAGTGTAGCTTTAAGGGTATGTCATGACATCCCTTGGTGGTTCGCAACACTGAAGGCAGTCTTTGGAATTCTTGCTCTCGTTCCCTATGTTACAATATCAAACTCCTAGTGTTGCAACTCAACGACCAGTATTGAGTTGGTACTCCTTCTAATGATCTCCTGTACACTCACAGTGTATATTAGCTCACCTTTAGGCCTCATTCGGCCCCTAAGATCAATAAAAGACTCAAATTACACTTTTTATTCAATGTAAACAAAACTAAGAAAACTTGATTAAAACATAATAAAAATGATTGTATTCAAGATGTTCAAATGCACAAACTAGTTTAATCTACTACACTGAATTACGATAGATCAGGTCGTATCCTTGGAAGCTCTTCTGGAAACACATCTGGAAATTATCTTACCACTTGAACTTGACTAACTTCTATTCTTGACTCTAATAAATCCATTATGTATTCCAAATAAGCATCTGGGCCCTTAACAATCAACTTTCTGGCAGATACAGCAGAAATTATTCTGTTCGCCAAACTAGCCTGTACATCAGACATCAATACTTCTTTACCCTCAATGGTTGTTAGACGTACACCTATAGCACGACAATCAACCATAGCATTATGTCGAGTCAAACAATTCAATCCCAAAATAGCATCAAATTCATGGAAACTCAATAACAACAAGTATGCCAAAAATGTGTGCTCATCAAACACCAACGAGCAATTCTTTATCATCTTATTCATTACAAAACTCTAACCTAGTGGATTAGTTACTAACACATTCAATTCAGAATATGCCACATCAAGACTTAGACCCTCTACAACTTTAGTACAGATTTATGAATGAATGGATCCTGGATCTATCAAAGCATAAATATTGTTTCTGATAAAAGAAAATTTACTCGTTATAACTTTTGACAGATCAGCATATTCTATTTCCATTACATATCTTGGTTTGACACTCCAGAACTTAGCTTACTAAAAATTTTTCTTGGTGCTCTCTGTACTAATCTAGACCATGTTGTCATTCTAGACCTGGTCTCTTATTGAAACTTCTTAGGTCCTCGAACAAATTGCTCTATGATTTCTTCTATTTTGGAGGGACAATCTTTAACCATATGATCCATAGATCCACATCCAAAACATGCTCCTGAACGCCTCAGCATTCCCCACCATGGTTTCTGCCACAGTGTTCACATTTAACATTTCTTACCACTCTAGACACACCAGAACTTGACATTGAAACAGTTAGTCTATTAAATCCTTCACGCTTGAAACTTGTAGACTGTGAATCTCTTCTTGAAGTTGAAAAAGTTTGATCTCTTGGCTTCTTAAAACTTGCTGGAGGTAGAGAACTAGTCATTCCCCTATTCATATTTTCTCTTTCAAAATTTTCGCTCCTATCTCTAATAATAGTTTCCGTCTTATGAGTATTGTTTGTCATGGATGCTAAACTTTTACGTTCTCAAGCTGCTACTAACGCACAAATTTCATCTCTTAGCCCTTACTCAAACTTATCACACATTTCTTTTTATGTTCAAAACATGTTTTAGCATAACGATTAATTTTGAAAAATTCTCATTCATATTCCATCATAGACATTCTTCCTTGTCTCAAATACAAAAATTCTTTCTTCATTTGCTCAACATGCATCCAGTTTACATACCTTTCTCTAAACTTTTCCAAAATGAAGTATCAATCAATTATCTTTTCAAGAGTTACACTAATCAATGTTTCCCACCACTGGTAAGCTTCTCCTTTTAGCAAAGACATGGCACATAAGAAATTGTCTTCTGGTGTACACTTCAATTCTTTTATCACTCTGCCTACACGAGATAACCACTTCTCAGCCACAGTGGGATAATCATTTTTATCCCCAAGAAACTTCTTAGCACCTATTTTACGAATTTCTTTCATAAGGTCAACTCTGGATGTAGTCATAGTAAGTACTGGTGGGACAGGTTGTGCTGGATGAACCACTTCATGTTAAGGTTACTGAGGCTGTTGTGGCTGGGGCATTTGAGTATTCCCCATAAACTTATCAAACATCTGTGCCATCATTGTAAAAAGGACGTTTTTGAAAGCATTTCCAACAGTGCCCATACTATTTGCAAGGCTCTACTCTTGAGTAGTATGAGGCATATGGTTTTCTATCTCTTATTCAATAACTTCCCTTCATCCATCTGAAACTTTCTTGTATCACTACATGAAAATTCAAATTAGTTCAAATAATAATGACTGAGCCAGAGGCGTGTCATGCATGATGGGGCGCGACATAACCTTCGAATTTTACAAGAATCAACTCAACCATGGCTTTAATACCAAACTTGTAACACGCCAAACTCAACCCTATAATAGGATTCGAGTATGGTGTGTCACTACATGAAAGCAAACTAACTTTAAAACATTTCAGTAGAAGCTTTGAATAATTCTTACAAAGTTATATATATAAAATATATTTTAGTTGTTATTTTACTAAGGTGAAACATATATCATCAGTTTAAAAATGATATACAAGTCATTTGGCTTATAAGTTCAAATATGGTAACTTCGTAAACAAATTATATTAACTTAAACCAAATATTAGTACTTCATAAAAATCTCATCAAAACAGAGTTTTAACAAAAAGTTCTTTATATAATTCCTTTTAAAAATACAGTTATGCGCCACCCCCATAAGAAATGCATAATACAAACACAAAACAATCAACTTACAATCGTGCCAATACTCTGGCGTAGTGATTGAACAAAATCTTCCTTCTATTAGCAATCTAAAGAAGGAAAAAAGAATAATAGAGTAAGGTTGTTTTGACTTAGTGAGTTCCAAAGAAAAATTATACAATACATTACTTAGTACATTTACCAAACCCCTTTGAAGATCATACACGAATTATATAGAGTACGCCCACTGGTGTATATAGAACACAGACAGACTCACAATGCCAACTTCTTATCATTTAGGCGTATATTGCATGCCAACTTAACATAAATTTGACAAATCCATATTCATTCTAGCCACGTACCTAGAATACAGAATCAATAGCATATCATTCATAATTACTCACAATTATTCTCCCTCTTAAATCCTCATATCATTTTCATTGAGAATAACATGTTTTATCGTGATCTCCCAATCTGGTTTGCAATATATCTACCGTACCAGAGACACATAAACATATCTCCACATCCTCAACACCACATATCAAATCATTTCGTATCATACATATCAAAAGTAGATGGTAGTGACTTAAACATGAAGAATGGTGTTTACTTCATTTTATAAATAGACTGTACTTAGACTGATAACCGTGGATATCTATTATCCTCACAAACATCTTTCATTCGTTATCTATTCACATACTTTTCATCCTTTACAGAGGAAGAATACTTACTTTACACAAAATATAAAATAAAAAAAATTACAGCACATAGAATTAAGAAGGAGTTCAGTAGAAACTCTAACACAAGTCTATAAAGTAAGTCCTTTGCCCTTATCACTTGGACCTATGTTATCTTCTTGAGCTAAAATAAAATATAGATAACTAAACATACCATATTATCAATATATCAAATTTGATCATGCATGCAAGAATTAACAACACTTAAACCAGAATCAGGAACTTTCCTTCCTCACACACCATTCTGACACTTATGCATGTAGAACAAAGAATACATAAATGACTTGAAGAATAACCTAGCGTTCATCAGTAATTACCAGTAAGCTGGTACTGACATATGAGTTATCTAAATACTGTGAACCTTACTTCAAAGAGGTTTTATAGACTTAAGTTTTTAAAAAGCTTTCAGAGAAAATCAAGCAAGAAGAAAAAAACATAAAGGTGTTTAGAGAAACCACCGCTATCCTTATATACTTAAGCTCAGAGACAATGATTAGTGAAAAATTAGATAATTCCACTAACTCTCTTGATTCTCTTGATTAAGTGCTCTTAACTTAATTTAAGTCTTATCATCTATAGTAGTCTAGTTCCATTCTAACTAAGTGTCAACTTAACTAACCAAATTACCATACTTAAATAATAAACAAATCTAAATAACTGCGAACATATTGAGTTCACCCAAAACATCTGAGTTGGGCGGATACTTACAGAAGAGTTCGCCAAACCACAAAACACGCTAAAATAAAGAGTTCGCCAAATGGCCCTTCACACAAATCTTATACTTAGTCAAAACAAACACTTTACTTACTCATATCGATCTGTATTTTACCAATAACACACCAAATAGTAACTACATACATAGGCTTTGACATGTGGGTTGTTACATAATAGCTATAACCCACATTGCCATTATTCAAAGTGTCTAAAAATAATAAAACCACCTACTCAAAAGTTAAGCCTTGGATGGATCGCCACCTGTCCATTTCGAACTCCTTGAATGCACTACTAGCATAGAATTTTAGGGAAAGAGTGTGAGCTTTTCAAGCTCAGTGAATGTTTGGCATTATCGTAAAGTATACACGACAACACAATTTAAGCAAGAACATACTAAGGCACATTCACAACCATATATTTATCAAGTAAAAATAATGTATTCATGCTTCATTATCTCACAAGTCTAGCATATGCTCTCACATGCATTTACACACAGCATATCTCATATATATATAATTCAAGTAATGATAATTTGGTGGCTTGAGATTATGAAACATAAAAGTGTACTCTATTACCACACTTTGGATAAACGAATCTCCATCACACCAATGACTCAAATAGTCTAACATGTCCTATAAGTGTAGAATTAAGTTAAACACTCTCCAACACACCAACATGTCCCAATGAATGGAGCTTAGCTTGGCATTCCCTTATCTCTCCAACCTGTCCCGAGGCCTCAACGCCCAAATCAGAAAACACAAAGGTGAGTACTTACAATCCTATGGCATGCCAATTATATCCAACAATTTCTATAGATCACAAGGTCAAAATATCCACAATTACACATATTTAATTATTTTTTTAATGCACATAACCTCTGTTCATATTCATCAATTCACATCACAATATCATACACAATGCATGTTCATTATATTCACATTTAGTTGCACTTTAAATGCCACAATAATTCTCATTAAGCTATCATCTATCAAATCCCATATATGCATGTTAAAAAAATATATTACATATCACATTCACATTTTTTTCACGTATTACCTGTTGCAATAGCATCACATAACACCACCCAACTTACTTAGGCATGACTTTTTAACAAAAGCAACAAGTATAAGAAAGACTTACTCTCGAAACTTAGGATAGGTGTTTAGGGTAACCCTAAGCTCCCGATTAACACTACGTATTGAGTATACCAGCAACGACTCCGGACACTCACCAATCACGCTTCTACTTTCTAGTTGAAAGCTCAAACAAGCTTTTCATTGCCTTTAAACTTGCTCGTAATGGCTCTTGATTGATCCAGTACTTTGCACACACAACAAAAACATTCCAAACCCATTAAAAACAGACTTGAACACAACCAAACAACAAAGAAAACAGAAATCAAACCTCTCCTTTCTCACTACTAAAGACTAGCTAGTTTTGTCGAAATTGAAGTTTCAACCTAAACCCTCTATTTAATAATTCTACTCTACTAACCCAATTTTTAGGATGTAAACATTTTCTATATACTTAGCCAATGATTTTGTTTGATTAATTTTCAACCACCGATTTTGAGTGGTTGGTGAAATTTGGTTTGTTAGAGAATTTCAAAATAATAATGATTTACTAAAACAAAGTAATTGTAATCATATTTGTATTGAAGTGTTTGTTTTCCATAGTATTAATTAATCAACCATCGATCTTTTGTTGTATTATGAGCCACTTGGTTGAGTCTAATTTATCAGTAACTAATTGTTTTTAGTTTTAGATAATGATGCTACTTTAGATAATAATGAGTTTATAAGATTGCGCCCACTAAGGGAGTGGTGAGAAACTACCTTGGGAAATGGATTACGGGGTTTAATCACTTCTTGGGAAAATTCTTTGTCTTTGATGTCGATTTATGGGGTATTTTGGATGGCCTTATCCTATTAAAAGAACGGGGGTTCTATACAAATAATCTCGAGGTGGTCTAAACAATAAAAAAAGGACTATTCAGCTTGTCCAATCTTCGCACTGGTTAGGCAAATCCAAAAGCTGCTATAACATAAAGAGTTTTGGGTGGTTAAACACATCTTGCCAAGATGGTCTCTACCGATATGGTGGGACTAAATGTATTGATAACAGCTCCTATAAAATTATTAGAAGACATTAATAGTGATAAAGGTAATGGTGTTTTTGATATTGTAAGCCTAGTTTAAGTTCTTTTATTTTTTGTTTGAACAAAAAAAATTAACCCATCATATATTTATATATTTATAATTTATAACAAGTTTTTAGACAAATATGGAATGGAAGCTTTGTTGATGTCCTTGATTGGATGACAAGTGACATATTAAATTATAAATATATAGGTTTTGCCGAAACCATTTTTTTGGAAAACGGGGTTGACTTTTTATTTTGAAAACGAAAATGAAAATGGGGAGTCACCACCAATCTTTTATTGAAGTGTGATTGGATCACCAAAAAATTGATTTTGGTCTGCGAGTTTTAGAAACCGGGTTCGGGAGTCAGTTACGTACGAGGAAGGATTAGCACCCTCGTAACACCCAAAATTGGTACCAAATTAATTATTTAATGTCCTAAGGTCAAATGAAAAAGATTAAAAAAATGATTCTCCTTTTAAAATCTTTATTGAAATTTATTAATTTGAAAATTAAAAAATTCAGTCTTCTTGCTTCAATGAAGAAATCGAAAACCCCATAAGTTGGGGCGCGACTCCTTGAAGTTTCAATGACGGCACATGAGTCTCCCTTTATTTAAAAACCTCGTCTCGAGATAACAGAATGCTATATCCAATAAGTTAGGACGCAATATTTTGAATCATCGAGATAAGCTTTAATTTGGAATCTTTGCTTTAATTAAAAAGGAATACTCGGTTACTTAAATTCAATGAGGAAGATTGAGGCCCAATAAGTTAGGTCACAATCTTCTCGAGAATCTTGGATACCTAGTCTTATTTTATAAATCCTTGATTGAAAAATGTAAGGTGATTAAATGACAATATGCGACGCAAAAGGATAATTTGTAAATAAAATATACATTAATCAAATGAACGGTAGATAAATACAAGCAAGTAATACACATAGCAACAATAATCTCATGTAAATACCCACATTGGCTAATAAGTAGAAACTAATTAAAATCAAGCAATTTTACATAAACACTAACAAAATATACAAATTTAAGCATAATTTAAGAAATAAATATAATATATGTAAATTAAAACATTAAAATAAATTTAAATAAATTAACAATATTAAAATAAGTTGAAATGAATTAAAGATGTTAAAATATTTGAAAGAAATAAAATATCTATATAATAATACGAAATTAACAATAGATTATGTATGTATAGTGAAAATAATTTAATATGAAATATGTATACATAAATAGTATTACTTAAAAAAATATATATATTTATACAAATTTAAAAATATGTAATGAGTGAATTTAGAGAAAATATATTGTAGAATAAAATAAATTCAAATAATATTAATAATAGTATATTATAAAAAGGTAAATACATATAAGATTTTAAAAGAAACTTAAAACAATAATACATATAAAATAAAGTAATGTATATATAATGGGAAAATATATAAACGAATAATATTATCAATAATAACAACAATAGTAATAATATTAATAATAATGAAAGTAGTAATAATAATAATTATAATAACAACAACAATGATCCTAATACTAATGAAAATATTAAACAAATTAAAGAAGAATAAAAAAGATAACACAAAAAAAAGGGATTAGATTGCAACTAAAACGAAAATAATCGGGGAATAACGTAAATAAAACAAAATAATGGCCAATGTGCAATGTGCGAATGACATGGAAGGTTAATTTGGAAATATTCATAGCCCTCCAAAATGCTATGTTGCAACATGGACTAAAATAAAACGAAAAACAAATTAAAGGGCAAAATTTTAAAAAAGAGAAAAGAACTGATTTGAACACGCCCTAAAAGAGAGAGGACCATTTGCGCAAATTGATCCTTGGGACCAAACGCGCGGATCCTCCCCCTCGGGTCAGGTCGCGCGTGGGCTATAGCCTAAACGTCGTCGTTTCAACGCTTATGAGCCCTTGCTCAAAACGGCGCCGTATGGTGGAACCATTTAAACTAAATTCTCTCTTAAAAAAATAGTTATGGCCCTAAAAATAAAAAAAAAATTGAGTGTTTCTCTGCTAGGGTTTCGACCCTAGGCCCCTTCTCTACTCGCAGGTTGCACCGCCTCATGCCTCGTCGTCCCCTTCTGGACTCCGATTACGGTGGAGAACATAGGGATTTGACGGCTTTAATACACAGGTAAATCATCCTCCATTTGTTTCTCTTTTCTTAATGGGTAAACAAACAAAGAAAAGGAATCACAAAATCAAAGAAAAAAAGAATCGAAAAGAAAAACTTAAGAACCGAATCAAAAAAAAAAATCACCTTCATTCGGTTTTTGTATTTTTCGTTATAAAATCTTCGTAAAAAACATACAGAGTTCGAATCTTGGCTTAGATAGCCGAAAATACAGAATAAAATAAAAAGAAAAAACTAAAAAGTCCTATTTTCTGTTATTCCTTTTCGCTATTTTTGTTTCTTTCTCTTTCGCTGCGCTGGTGGTTTTCTATTTGTTGCAGGTGTACGGAGGTGCGTGGCGTGGTACGTGGCGGTGGCGCACGTGCAAGGGAAAGCCCTAGTGGCTGCGGTGCTGGACGCTTATTGTTGCTGCTAGGGTTTCTACTTCTGAAAATTTTGTTTTGGGCCACATTGTAATTGGGCTAGGGTTTACTAATTTGGGGTGATTTGGCTTTAGGTCTGGGCTTGGGTTAATTGGGTTTGGTGGGTCTTTTGTAATCTAGACATTAATTTATTGGACTTTTATATTTTTATTTGGTATTTATTTGTGTTCGGGCCGAGCAATATTGGGCCATTACACATCCATCATCCGAACCTATTTCATAGCCCTTAAAATTTAATTTTAATCTTACTAATTCATCACAAATTTGTATACACAACTCAAATGGATATTCCAAATCATAACCAATTTAACTCACCAATTTCTAATTTCTATTATTTAATTTCATACATAATTATTTATCAAATATTTCATGGAATCAAGTATATAATTTTTATGTCCATATTTATACCTAAATGTTTCAAAATGTAATACCCCACACCCAGTTTAGACTTTATGATCGAATCTTGAGGAATTAATTAAAGTCATTTTAAACCCAGATTTTAAGCTAGAATGATGTGTGTTTTGACGATATTAATTTTGGCAAATATCTATCAAGTTCTTAGGAAGATACTCATTAGAATTATTTATTTTACAGAAAACACTTAATTGATTACCTAATCTTTGCAATGGAAATTTTAGAGGTTCAATTTTGAAAACCGTGATTCTAATATGATAAACCATATAATTTTGCAATTTACGATAAAAATATCGAAGTCTGAAAAAACCAATCAAATCGAGAAATAAAGTCCAAAATAGTTTTATAGTCCAAAAAGTCCAAGAATAGTTTTAAAACGTGAACCATCTTATTTTATTAATCGGAAATCCAATCCGAGCTCCTGCATGCCGCTCGGTTCTAAGTTTGTTGATTAACTAAGAAGATAAAAATATAAGGTGAGTTAACAAAGCTCTGTGTGCAACTCAATCGATACATACAGATCAGATTGCAAATAATCATATAGAAATCATGAATTGAACATATACAAAACATGACATATCTCGCGATCATGACAGACATATCAAATACAGATGGCATGGAATATCATGCGGTGCAACATATTTCACATATAAAAAACAAATACAAACACAGATTCTACTCCCATCTGCTACACACTATCTCCATCCATCCCTACACACCAATTAGGGTAATAAATAATCATCTAACCCCACACACCAAATAAGTGATCATATGTCACTATACAGAATGTGCAGACAATGCTACTAGAAATAATGCAATAATTTGCCAAAATCAGATAAGTGTAGTCAAGCCACCAGAACAAATATGTGATTAAACCACCAGATAGGGCAGATCATTAAACTACCGACACTTCCTCCATCACATAATTACCCGGCCATCCCAATGCATGTGCTGATACATAACACATATTAAGATGCATACAGATGAATCATGCTTTAACAAATTTCTCAGATTTACATATTAGATGCAAATTAATACTACTAACATACTACAGGTGTTACACATACAATATCACAAGTTTCATATATAGAAGTCATACATATCACATAACAAACCCTACGAAGTAACTAACCTTAAAGAGCAAATCAAACATGACTGACTATTTTTTTCTAAGAACGGGCGCGCCTCACATGCTTGTGTGTCTCACATGGTTTGGCACATGGCCCTGTGACGTCAACAGTGAAATTTTCGGCTTCGTACCATTTACTGATTTTTCGAAATTAGAGTTACACACCTGAAGATTTTGGAACAATGTTACAACACACTTCCAGAACCTAAAATTAGTATTCAAAATTAACTAATTAGCATTGATACACCATAATCCAATCATTAATTCAACCACAAGCGAAAATACAGTCGACCTTAATGCAAACAAAATGAACCCCTACAAGGCATTTGATCGCTTACCCCGATTTAAGCAGCAGTTTCTATGGCTCACTAATTACTGAAGGAAAGTTCATCTCACGATCTTCTCCTAAAAGTTTTATAGATCCAATTAAAATGAGAACTGTTGAACCACTAAAATCACCTACCTTGCACGAGAAGAGATACACAAAAAACAAAACAAAAAAAATACTATAAAGAAGAGGTACATACGATATTGTACTTACCGAGAACCGAAACACAACAACTCCACAATCCTATCACATACAGGCCTTACAAAAACGCGGGAAAGAACGATCGCAGGAGAACAACACAAAAGTAGAAGGCAACAAAAGTAGCAGGCTAACGACGGGTTGAACAGAAGCAACGACAGAGAGGAGTTTTCTTTAGCAGCAACAATGAACAAAAATCAAATAAAGAAGATTGAGAGAGTGGGAATGTGGGACACAAGCAAGGGAGGTAATTGGAGATAATTTTTTATTTTTAAAATAAAGATATAGATATTTACTAAATCCAACCGGATTCCTATATATCTTATCAAATTATTAGGAGTTTAAAAATTAACTAACTTACTAATACTTTGGTGGCACCACAATAGGGATATAAAAATAAATTTCGTTTTAAATATAACAAGATATAAACTCAAGACTCAAGGAAACTCATAACACTCCTTAACCACCAAGCCAAATTATTTACTTATATGATTTCACAATTCAAAAACAAGAATTTTAAGGCGTTACACAAAATTTACAAAACAGTTCCTATACCTCAAAATTTATAGTTTTACAAAAATTTTGTAAAGGGGGAACGTTCGTTGGCAGAGGTTAAATATGGGAAAACTTAAATGTAACGTTGATGGAGCCATTTTTGCCCATAGTTGGTGTATGGGATGGGCAAAAGTTGCGTGAAATGATTCAAGTGACTTTGTACAGTGTATTTCAATATTCATAAAGATCACTCTTGATCCCTTTCAGCTAGAAATTCTCATGGTGCGAGAGGCCCTTTTCTGTAATGGAGATCGATAATATAGTAATGGAGATCGATAGTCAAAGGCTTTGCAAGCTTTTCATATTGATGAAGTGGATGTCTCAGATTTAGGTTTGTTACTAAATGAGTATGTTTCTATTACCTTAGATTTTCAACATTTTTTGTTATGTTGGGTTCAAAAGGACGTTAATAAGGATACTCAAATCTTGGCAAGGGGAACTTTAATAATAGCAGACTATACTAATTGTACTATCTGTCCTGCTATTGCCAATATTGTCAATATTGAGAAGTTGTATACTTTGGATGATAATGTGGGGAGTTGGAACTGGGTCTATTGAGTAAGCCTGATGACTTGGGTTTAGGCACTCCTTTTGTTTTATGCTTGTTTCGATTTTTCCAATCTAGTTTATTAATAAATATGACTGTAATAAGGCCCAACTGGCCCAGACCCTTATAAAGCACAGCCCAAATTTTAAAACATATGCAGGCCC